>JAHXMU010023079.1:0-19964 GCA_019455685.1 Philornis downsi | reverse complement strand
TTGTGTGCAAATTATAGTCGTTGCCGTTGGTGTTGTTGTTGCTGTTGTTGTCGTTATGAGAGATGAGATGCCTCTGGAAAAACCAACAGATTAACGGAAGAATGAAACAAATACTGAAGTAAGTACGATGGTATGCAGCGACAAAAAAGAAAAGAGATCAAAGATCAGTCTACGAATTACAACTAATCTAGACGATATTGGTTAAAGCTGTAGTTGTGCTGTTATTGTCCTCATAACAATAAATCTTCTTGTTTACCATAAAAGAGATATGGGAGAGCTTCTCACATTGAAGGACTTACACGCATTCTATTGTTAGACTCACTTAAAGGGACCTGCAGTTTAATGACGATTACAAACATTACGGTTTGAGAAGCGTTTTCAAGACTTATCGATTACTCGAATACTCGATGTTTTCGTCAGACACATCGAAGTGGCTACCGCTCAATTAATGATAGTTGGCTGTATACGGTGTTGAACCTGCGATCATTGGAGCGTTAATCGCTTGTGGTAACGATCGCGCTACGAGCACCATAAGTGGGTGGTAAACCTGCGATCATGCGAGCGAAAGTCGCTTGTAGTAACTATCGCGCCATGAGCACCATAAATGGGTTCGTAGTAGATAAACTAACAGCATTCAATAATAGACGCCGTTAAAAGTGAAGCAAAAGTAATGACAAATATCGTTAGCGCAATAGAACGCGCATATTGCATCATCTTTTTTTGCGGGATAGAAAAGGCGCGGGCCGCCGACATCGTTGGGTTGGCGGGCTCATGAAGTTTTAGTAGCTATGAATCACTTCGACGGGAAGCGTCGCGCATTTTGCGTGCGCGCATTTTACGAGAACTCTCTTTCATATATTGCTACTAGGCGACTATATTGTGCTGAATATGGACTACGGCGAATTAGTGAAGCTCCGAGTGCTAATTTAATTAAAATATGGGTAAAGCGTTTTGAAGAGACCGGTTCAACATTTAAGCCACAAGCAAATGGTCGCCCAAGAACATCTAGGACCGAAGACAATGTTTAGAGAGTTATGGAGTTATCGCGACGAAGTTTGCAACGAATTTTAACATTGGATATTAAAGTGCATCCATATAAGCTGCAATTAACACAAGAATTGAAAGAGTCTGACTTCATAGCAAGGCTCGCATTTGCTAATGAAATGCTTAATCGATTTTCCAATTTTGACAATATCCTTTTCTCTGACGAGGCTCATTTCCTTATGAGTGGGTTGGTAAACCGTCAAAATTGTCGTTACTGGAACAGTGAAAATCCCAAAATCAAACACCAGAAACCATTGCATAGTCCTAAAGTGACAGTATGGGCAGCAATCTCTGGCAGAGGAATAATTGTTCCTTTTTTCTCCGAAAATGCGCGGGGCCAAAACGTCACGGTTAATACGGAACGCTATGTTGAGATGTTGAACGGATTTTTGGCTCCAGAAACTGAGAGTTCAAGAATAGTGAATTCCAGAACTTGGTTCCAACAAGATGGAGCTACCTATCACACATCAAATGACTCCATAGCGGTGGTGAAGCAGATGTTCCCTGGCAGACTGATTTCGAAAAGAGGCGATATTCCATGGCCCCCACGTAGTCCAGACTTGACGCCTCTTGACTTTTTTTTTGTGGGGATACCTCAAACACAAAGTCTACAGTAATAATCCAAAAAACATCGTTCAGCTCAAGGAGAATATCTGTGGTGAAATGGCAGCCATTACACCAGTATTACTGAAGAAAGTTTTCAATAATTTTTGTTTGAGGTTAGAGGAGTGTCATCGTAGAGAGGGTCACCATTTAGATGATGTTATTTTTAAAAAATAAACTCAATTTATTACTCTACAATGCCTTAAATTTACCTTTTGTATTTACCTGCCTTACATACCTTTTGTATTTATTTTGTAATCTATTTTTTAAATATGCACGTTCTATTGCGCCACCCTGTATTTTTTATAATTTATTGTTAAAAATGACTGAATGAATGTTTCTAATTTGTACAATTTGATTAAATATTCTTGTGGGAAGTAAGCAAAAAATTGTGCTAAAATAAACAAACAAACGAAAATTTCGCCTACTAAGAAGAGCTATTTATTAAATATTTAATCAAAGTATTTTGTGACAATCGTAATGTGTACACAAAAAGCGTTGTACAAAATCTTAGTCCGACAATTTATCGTTAGCCTGTGACCCATCAGACATGAAATTTCAACAAAATGTTGATTTATAAACGCCCCAATTTTGATGGTGGCACAATGAGCTAACTTCAGCTCAAATGCAATACAGATTTTTGATAGTTATTCGTCCTTTTTGACAATTAAATTTCCGAAAATGCTATAATTTTGAATTTCTATATGAACCAAATCAAAGAAGCCTTTCCGAATGTTTTTGAATATCCTCTCTTCTCTCTGTTTGGCATTTTAGGTTCAGATAGTTGTTATCTGATTGTTAGAATCCAAATGCAATTATTTACTCCAAGATGGTTTATATTCTTTGCTACCAACATGGAAAATTGCATACAAAATCAAAATCATACAAAATTCAATTTAAGCATTACAAATTACAAAATTATAAAAATTAGTGCAAAATCATTGGGACCGTAAAAATATCGTTTTTTGAACTCCGAAAATACTTCTTAAACAATTTGGAACTTAAATTGAAAAACGACCCTTCGTAATATTGCGCCGGCAACAGGTCAAAACAATCCACACGAAAGAACACGTCTTGCCTCCTAGTTATAAGATTCGTTAAGAAAAAAAACCGCTTGGCATTCCCGTAATATTTAAATCCCCATGACCGTCAGAAGGATAACGATTTCTATTATCACGACTGTCAGAATGATACCGTTTGGCATTACCAACTCTACAAGTAGTCCACTTACCGAGAATGACTGCAAATTCTTACTATTAAACTCTGGTTCTTTGCTGGTTCTCTTAGGGTAATATCTTCCTTCCGATCATATAACTTGTGAATTAACGTTTTGCAAATCCCGCTTATTTCGTACTCACGTTGCGATTCCAAAAGAAAATCTATAAATAATCTTCTTCATCTTTAAATAATTTTGGGAAAAGGATCAGAAACGCAATAGCTCCCACCACCTTCACCTAGCTACGGTCTTTGACAATACAGAAAGTGCGTGTTTTTAATATTTGGAAGAATACGAAGCAATATTGATTGAATTGAATTTCCGGGCAACTTTCTCTTTCCCCTGATCTACTACTGGTCAAAAATTCAACATTAAAGGGCGACATTTCCGGAAAAAAACCCGAAGCCCTGTCAAAAGGCGACAAATTTTCCACAAACGAATAGCAAAGTGTGGATAAAAAGTTGCAATTTTCGTCAGAAAACAAAACACCTTTAGCTTCGTGTTCTTTCCATTGCACCTGGTAAAACAACTAAATTGTTTTAGTATACACTGTTTGGCATAGCTTAAAGCGAAATCTATAATTCGAATAAATTCTGACTGTAAACAACGAAGTGATGAGTATAATCCCAAAATCATGTCAATTTTCCCCCCATGATGCATCGTTTTTAAACAAATACTTCCACATACATACATTTTGGGGGGGGTATTTCATGACGTAAAATAGAATTTATCATCAATACGTATACGTAGTAGCTACGTATCGAAAAAAAAATTTTCCGCTCGCTACATAACACAGATTTCTCTTCATTGATTCTCTTATGACATGGACACAAATCAGCAGGATGCTCTTAAAATTTCTGTCAGTCAACACAAATCCTACGCAAATGGTAACAGTTGCCAAAAAAAATAAAAACAACAACAATAAAAAACAAACACAAAGAACGAAAAAGAAGAAAATAACGAGATGTAGAAGAAGAATACCAGTGTGATGCTGCCGTTGTTGCTGTTACAGCCGGTGGCAACCACCGTCATGCAGAAGAGTACCATCACAACGCAGCCAAGAAATGCGAATACCATCAACACCACCACCACCACCATCATCAGCAATGGCATCGGCAGCGTCATCACCAACAACTATGGACATTTGCAAAATGTTAAACTCAGTAACTGCTGGGCGACAAGAGTGTTAAGTTGTATTTTCGGATGGAATGAAAGTGGAAATGAAGTGAAATGAAATGAATTCTATCAAAGCGAAATGTCAAGAGATGAAATACAAAAACAAAACTCATAAGTGCTGGTAATCTGTACATGAGCGTGAGCGCGTATTTATGTGTGACATTAAAGCAACAGCCGCATTTGAGCCAATGTTTGCAACAGTATTAGTGTTAGTCGTAGTGGTGCCTTTTGAGATGATTTTACACATATGCACGTAAAAGAGCGTAACAGTTTGAGTGTGTGTACGTGTTGGCGTTATTAACATTGAACGGTGCAGCTGTGTGTGCGGTAAAATAGAATCCTCTTCGTTCATGTGTTATGTAGATACACAAAGTGGTGTTCTTAGAAGACACAGATACCGTGTGACGAATACGACGGCGACGAAGACCATTAGCTTTGTCGAGTGCATGCAGACTTTTTGCGTACAGCTATGTATGCATGTGAGTGTGTGTGTGGGTATTTGTGGGTGAACAAATTTAACAGAAGAGTCCTTTGACGAAACCTTTGTTAAGGAGGCGAATGAATGATATGTTAGTGGTAAGGTGAGCCTATATACAGTCTACGTGGCCATGTGTACCTTTAAATGTGTAAGTCCATGTGCGTGTGTGTGTGTGTGTGAAGACCCCCAAAGGGGTTATTGTCTTTTTTGTTGTTATTGCGGCCTGATGCCACTAACGAAAAGGGGTTCTAAGTTGCATGCCCATGTATCGTAGTAAAAGGAAGCCAGAAGATATGGCAGCACATTTGTAACATCAGCGCACTAAATGCATCCATAGTAAAGTGTTGGGATTAGCATGAGTATTTAGCTAATATCTTATCTACAATAGTTCTTCATATTATATAAACTATCATGGAAATTGTACTTTGCATCCCTTCGTTAGTGTCAATAAGATTTGTTTAAAATGCTTCTGTTTTGTCTTCGGAAATGAACTGATTCATTAAACAAAATTCAACAACAGCGGCATCATCAACATCATCATCATAGCAAGTGTTTTGCAGTCATCTGTACTTAAGTGAAATCTAACAGAATATCCAAAAAAACGTAAGAACTTACAAGTTGCCTAAGAACTCGCACCACTGCACATTTTTATGGTAATTTCACAAATCATTAGAATTTTATATGAAATACATAGAAAATAGGGAGGAAGAAAGATGATGAAGATGTTTAAGCAGCAAAATATCAACGATATCATTATATCATTTCAATAAAGTTTAGTAATCACCAAATGAATGCATTGACTTGTAGCAATAAAATATATACTATGATAGTTTCAGTCTATGAAATCCGTAACATACAATTTGCGCTTGTAAACAAGTGCTACGGATCGTGTACCATATATTTTATCAACTCCACTTATTGATGTGATTTACGATATCATATGACAGTAGAATCCATACCTAACACACAAACAATAACTGACCTACATTTCATCAGAATCAGATGACCAACAATGACGTTTATTGGGATTAAACGGACTAACAATTAAAGTAACGTATACGTTATATTATATATTTTTCTCCATTTCGCCACGTATACGTTATATTATATAAATATTTCTATTTCGCCACGTATACGTTATATTATATAAATGTTTCCATTTCTCCACGTATACGTTATATTTTAGAAATGTTTATATTTCGTCACGTTGTACATGTACAATTAGGAGGCTCAATCTATGTATAAGAAGGGACCAAAACAAACTTTATTTAGAATATGGACTCCAAAATATTTCGGTATTACCATTAGACTCACTCCTTTTCAAAATAAGGTAAAGAAAGTATACTGTGTATTGTTTTTAAGAAAAAACCGTCAGACAACTAAATCTAACCAGATCCTTTATTTCGTTTTCATAAATTTATAATCTCTCAAACAGCAAAAACAAAAGAATAACATCATTTTAAATTGTTAGCCACTCATTAAGCCATGGAAACCTATTATATTATACTGCAGCCATAAAAATTGTGGTTATAGCATCTAAAACTCTTGAAGTTTCAAGAATTTGCCGTTTGTTTGACTTGATCGTTCAAGTCATATTTAACAGAAAGTCATATCAAAAATTTCGAAGCTGTCTTCCGATTTTAAAAAATTCTTTTACGTTTTCCTCTTTAGGGTGGCGCATAAGTAACGTTAACGGCGACTATATTGAATGCGTTCTTGTGCATCATTTGGTTATAACTCGTGAACCAATTGCATCTTATATGGGAAAAGATGTAACATACATATGTAAAATTTTTTGCAAAGACCGCCTAGACAACTCTAACTGCTGAGAACGTCGTCTGGTGGAATTTTCGGGGTTTTCCTCAATACTTGTTTGCACTCGAGCAATGGTCACTTCATTTCCAACTGCACGGGATCTTTCAGCACGCGGAAGATCACAGACAGCCCTTTGTTGCCCAAAACGCTGAACCAATCGGTAAATTGTTGGAGCGCTAGGAATATTTCAAACATGAAAGAAATTTCGATATGATCTGAATAATCGAATGCTGACTTAGAAAGTAAAATTGAACAACTTTGGTTCTTTGTTCTGTGCTGAGCCTTTCCATCATAAATTTCCCAAGTATTATTTAGTTAATTCTGTAAAGAGACGAAAAAAAAAAGACTTAAACAAAAAATGTATTCACTGATCAAATCTTAACGTTACTGATGCGCCACCCTATATAAATTGTTGCACAATTGTGTATTTACCTTCCACATGGAACTCATTAATGAACTAAGCCTTGGATATGGACCGCCTTTATTAGGTAAAGATATTCTAATGATCAAAATTAGCGATCGGCATCTTTTTATAGAGAGATTAAAAAGCAAATCTGCATCAGTTTAGACATTTGTAAACTATTTAAGATTGTATAGAATTTGCATCAAAAATAGTAGTCATTGAGTTAAAAAAAAATAACTTTAGTTTAGGATTATGATGCCATTTTTTTTTTCATGGTTCGTAGAGGATCCAAATACACTCTAATATTTGATTTGTAGGTATTATTTTGCAAAGGCTCAAGTCGCAAATAGCTATTGATAATGTCGAAATATTTGTGTAACATTTATAAATTTTATGGGCAACGTCGCAGGTTATTTTTGAAGCCACCTATTGTCCTTCCCATTGCTGTCACAGAAAACATCCTCGTCGTCGCAAACAGCAACTGACATAAATGCGAACACATTCGGATTAAATGTATTGGAATTTATTCGAACAATAAAGTGCTAAATAACGTATACGTGACACCACACAGGTGTTTGTATCTCACAATTGAATTGTATTGTAATGTAAATTGTAAAACTGCTCAGTCGTCACCTATCTCCGCCACCTTAAAACAATTTACCAAAAATTCATTACAATGGAATGAATGACATATTTACACAATATTATTTATACATATACACGTAAATGAAGATGTTTTTTTTATGAATTCCTAAGCAAACATTTGGTGTTCACAAATCACATTTGTTTTATCGCCTTATTTGCGCGCTTTCAATTTTAATTTACTGAAATATCAATTGAACGTCTTTACAGTTCGTTGGCATTCAAGATAGTAAGCAGCTCCATTCACTATCTATTCTCGGAAAACATTTTTGAGGACTTTGAAAAAATATCCAAATTATTTTCCTTTAAACGTCATAAATTTTTTTTATAGAATTAAAAGCAAAAACCTTTAAAATCAGAATTAGCTATTTATTCTTCAAAAAAACATATGTTTTCAATTGCTTATTATTTAACCAATTTTTACAGATTCCTTCTAATGCTTGAGCGTACTGCAGTAACACTTCTCAGTTTTCGGTCCATAAGGTCCGTGGTATCAGCGTAAACTGCATGCAAATTTGATTAATGTTGGTGTCCGTCGTTTTTTCTGCACTTGTTCTCATCACTATTGTCTCCTTAAGAATGTCCAAGAAGTTGCACAACAGACTAACCCTTTAAGACTTCATTTGAGGAAAAAATTGGCTTTGTAAGACCTTGGTTTACCTACACTTAACATTTTTCTAAAAGATTATTTGTGGAGGTTCATATCCGAATTAAAAATTGAAATTTCTATCCCGAAGTCATGTATTGTGGGGTTCCAAGCATACATTTTTAAAAAAGCAGTTTGAAAAGACTGTCAAAATTATTTTTGTCGTCAAAATGGCACAACTATCCTTCATACTGATGCGGTGTTTAAGCGCGATCTGTCATTTGATTTGTTTGCAGTGCTTGAATTGGTCAGTTTATGTCAAGTTTATTCTTCGAATTTTGTAATGAAATTTCATAGAATCGCTGATGGTAAACGAAAACGCCAATTCTGTGGACAGAAAACTCATCGATTTAACACCACAATAACGCAGCGCCTGATAAGGCTACCATTTATTAACGAATTTCCTTTCAAACACTCAACAAATATACCGCCGAATAATAGTCGAATTCGGCAGATATGGCTCGAAGGTCTCCATTTTTAGTTGATAGAAATTAATAAAAGAAAATGCGCAATGAGAACTGAAGTCTTTTAGGAAAAACTTTTTTGATGATTGGACTGTTCGTTGGCATTAGTGTCTAATTTCGGAAAGGGCCTACTTTGAAGGCCGTATAATAAAATGTATTTTATTTGATTAAATTTTACTTTATTGACCAATTTGAGGTACTTTTTTTTACAGAGTATACACAATGCAATGAAAATCCAGAAAAAGTATGACTTCTGAGACCAAAAACTAACCTAAACCGATCCATTTGTATAGGGACTATATGAAAACATTGCTCAAAATGGCTCATTTTCAGTAGGATCGCAACTTAATCATATAACACAATTAAATATGCGACTTTTGGAAACCATAAAACCAAACTTGGACGGTCCACTTACGTAGGTGCTATATCATACGAGTATATCCAATATAGACCACATTTAACAGGGGTGATAACCGATCAAAAAACCCAGACTTATGCGCAAAAAGTAATTAAATGCAAATCGAAATTATAGTCTTAAAAAGCGATTATACCTGTCTTGGACGACAAATTTTTGTGATGACTGTATCAATACATGAGCTGATATTCCCCATTTTAAAAAGATTATGATTATTGAAGACGATATCGATCTTTGTCATCTTCAATAAGATTGACACGCGATTGGAACAAAACATTTCCATAGAATTTAGTTAAATTGCAATGAAAACTGTGGCCTCGAGGAGCGAATATAGTTGGGTTGAATGATATCACTCATTTTCAAAAGAGTTCGGGACAATCAATGTAGGTGTACCAACTCTATTGGAAAATGGTTTGTATGTAGTGGTGATCTGTAAGGCATTTGCAATGATTTAGGAACATACAGAAAGTAGGGTATGCAGGCATTGTTCGATAAATCGAATCAGAAATTCAATCGAACATGCGGAATGTGGACCTCGAAATTTAATGCGACTAAATCCACCCTATTATATGATGTGGTTTTACAAGTTTAGTGTCCAATTGAGCGCAAAATTTGAACGAAATTGAATCATACTTTCTTGCATGGTTTCCCATAGATGGACCTTGAAAAATAATTACACAATAGATCCCTTATTGGATAAATTCATTTTAACCACATTTTACACTACTTTATACATTTCAGATCTTTTCTTTGGTACGAAATTTTGCCTTTAGATAACTCTAATATAAATATAAACGGATATGTGGGCTTCGAACGTGACGTCCTTTTAAGTGATTTGATTTTGACAAAACTTCACAATACTGAACACATTTCCCATGTCTCCTTAAGTGCAATATTTAAAGTGAAAGCATCGAACGATGCATCCTTCCATATCCTCTACAAAATGGTTGAAGAGGTCTGGAAATTTAATCACACTACAATACTCTATTTTATAATGTAAAAAATTTTACATGAATTAACAAAATTTTGCAATTACTTTTTCCCCTACTACACGAACAATTATTTTATTATTTTTATGCAGCAATTTCTGTCTGAAATCTCTACATTTGACGTATTTTGGCGGCGCCCTTTCAATATAAATTCGCAAACATTATGACTTCACGTCTTTGGATTAACAACTTAATACAGAAATATTTTAAATTCGACTGAGTTCACTATTAGAACACTCCATTAACGATTGCGGACAGGTTGGCTGATGAATGTTGCTACATTAAGAAACTCAAATAACTTTTTTTAGGTCATATTAATTACTTTTTCATTATTCACTTGAATAATAATAAATTTTCTTTAACCCCTTTGACGCTTCAAAAAATAATGGAGGGTTGCGGCGAGAATTACTTCAGGCGGACAAATGTATGTATGTATATCGATAAATCGAATCAAACATTCAATCGAGGAATAAATAGTCTATGAGATAGTGCATAAATAAATTCAGGCGTATGATTTATACTAATTTAGTATGGCAGAGATCTGCATCAGGCGTATGATTTATACTAATTTAGTATGGCAGAGATCTGCATCAGACGTATGATTTATACTAATTTAGTATGGCAGAGATCTGCATTAGTCATACACCCCAGACTACTTGTTAATGTAAACACCCTAATGATAGTAAATTAAAAAAAAAAAAATGTTTAACGGTTTCTTATGAAAAGTTTTGTTTGACATTTACTGAAAGTTAGATGCTAAATGCAGGACAGTTTGTAGATGTACTATAAACTATGAAATTGTCAGTATCATCAGAACCCCAACTTTCCACTTTTGAAGTTGTGTCGCCCTTCCTAAAACGTTTTCTACACCAGTGTATTGTGAAGACATTCCACAACGCTTCACACGAAATGTAGTACATACTTTAAGATAGTTCACTTTGAGATTTAAAGCTTCATTTTGCTGTAGTTGTTGTTAAAATATAATGATGTGTTCATAATTCATGAATTATTTATCACAACACGAGTTGCTGTTGTCGTTGTTATTGCTGTTGCTGTTGTTCCACATGATTTTCTTCGTATTTCGTCGTGGAAGAGAGAACTTTGTATGGGGCTGTGCAGTTGCAGAATAATGACACTTTTCGAAAAGCACTTTCACCCTCCTACCCCCACCCTGGGCTGTTAACGCTAATGAGGAGTACTTAAAATGTGAAGTGAAACTGTACCGGGGGTACAATAACTGAAAGCAAAGAAAGTCATTTAGTTTATATGTCCTTCTTGTGGAAAAGAGATTGCAAAATGGACAGAGCTACATGAATTCACTTGAGGTAATTAATAGAGCTAAAAGAGTGAACTTTCTCTTGTATTGCTATGCCTGCGATTAAATAGACCTTCAGTAATTACGACAAAAGAATATTAATTAATAAAATTGTCATAAAAAAGAAGAGTATGGTTGATTTAACACACACTTCGTAAGTCGTATAGTTAGTAATCATGCCGGCAAGAACAGTTCAACAG
This sequence comes from Philornis downsi, assembly GCA_019455685.1. Lineage (NCBI taxonomy): Eukaryota > Metazoa > Arthropoda > Insecta > Diptera > Muscidae > Philornis > Philornis downsi. The sequence goes on along the minus strand of JAHXMU010023079.1, from coordinate 8,558 downwards.
ATTAGTTAAGCCACCATTAATTGTCACATCTAAGGAAAAGTGAAACAACTTTCAGCTACAATATTATCTGCTAGATTCCTGTAAATTATAAAGCAAATCTAATTCAGAGTAACACAACTATTGCTAAGGCTGAATTCCTCAATCTTTATAATTTTTCTCTATTAATTAACAAAGTAGTTATGATTTGCATCAAATATTGAAGGGACAGCTCGATATCATTGGAGACTTGAATGCTACATGCAAACATGTTTCTCCCCTACATCCTTCTTACTGTCTCTGCAATTCTGGGCCATTTTCTTACGTCTAAATGCGTGTCCTTCTTTATATTACCCTGCGCTTTTTGCTATCATTTGAATACAATCAGTCATTGTTAGCCATTTGTCGATGCGGTAATTGGAAGATGTTCAAAACTTTGTTGGCTTGCTTAACTAAAGACTATGTGTGTGTGTGTGTGTGTATGTACGAGTATGTAACAAAACAGCAACATTGACCCAGAAAAAGAGATGGAAAAAACCGAAAAAGTTGAAAAATCGTTTTAAATATCATCAAAATATATCAGCATAACACTCACACTTATACATCTACGCACACTGAGGTACGACAACATTTCTTTGCAGGCCATATTCATACTCATAAAATGAATTTAAATTAACCGCTCTGGAAAGTTGGCCTTTTTTCAACATCTTGTTAAAGGATACTGCTTGCGAGGCAAAGGGGAGGAAGACAGGGAGGCCATACAATAAGGGAACATTTAATCAAAGCCCTTAACCTGCAAAAGGAGATTCAGCCACAACAAAAAAAAAAACAAACAAAAATATGTAACGAGTCTTTTAAGTTATTGTTTATGGAATGAACTTTAACCATTTAATGGAAGAGAGGGCAGAAAAAACAGTATAACAAATTTATTTCTGTAACGTTTTCTTAAAATCTGTGTAATTTAGGTCAATAGAAATGGTCAGTGTTTAACATGTATTAATATCTTACCAATTTATTTAATTATTCTATTAAATAAAACTGGTCTAACTTTGTTATTAATAAAAAAAATTGAACTCAATCACATTACTTTAAGAGTAGTCCTAAAACTAGTCGACCTAACAAAATAAGACACACAAAAATTTGTTAAAAGTTTCTTTATTTTTCAACATAATCTTCTTTTAGCTCAATACATTTCTTCCAGCGACATTCAATAGCTTCTATACCAGGTTTATAGTAAGAACTGTCAAACCCCTTAAAATAATCATCAACCGCAGACTCTACCTCTTCATTATGGGCAAATCTTTTACCATCAAGCCATTTCTTCAAGTTTGAAAATAGAAAATTAACTGAGAAAGCTAAATCTGGCCAAAAAGGTGCGAGATGTTGCAATTTAAACTTTAATTCATTAATTTTGTCTATCGCAATAGTGAATGTGTGAACTGGAGCATTGTCTTGATAAAATAACGCTTTCTTTTGCGCCATTTTTGGCCCTTTTTTATAATTAAACTAGCCGACCGGGCAAACGTTGCTTTGCCTTCAAATTTTATTTTTATTGGAAATGTTTCAATGTTAAACAAAATTCTGTTTAAATACCGTTAGCAGGAGCAGAAATAATTGCTTTTTAATTTGTGGTTTGTAGAGGAGGTACCACTCCCCATTGTCCAATCCCGCCCATATTTGCAGTAGCACTTAAGATATGTACACCAAACCGATGTACCAAATTTTGTTCAAATACCGTAAGCAGGAGCAGAAATAATTGATTTTTAATTTTTTGTTTGTATGGGAGGTACCACGCCCCTTTGTCCAATTGGACCGAATTGTAAATCTAAACCATCCCGGACACCACCCAGACGCATATACAAAAATTTATGCAAAGCGGTCCAGCCGTTTAGGAGGAGTTCACTGACAACGCCCGTACAGTAGAATTATATATATAAAGAAGGTTACCTAAACGCTGCAATAATTTAGCATAATATTCACCGTTGATGGTTTTGATTTCTGAAGATAATCAGTAAAAATAATCCCATGCGCATCTCAAAAAGCAGAGGAAAAGAGAGAGATGACCCTGCCTGCAGATAAAACCATTTTTGCCTTCTTTAAACACGATTCTCCCATTCCAGTCCACCGCTTTGACTGTTCCTTTATCTTATGTGTGAAGCGAGGACGCCATACTCATCCATGGTTATAAATCGATGCAAAAATTTAACTCTATTGCGGTGAAACATCGCTAAACACTGTACTGAACCATCTTCACGATACTGTTTTACTCCGCTGAAAGCAAACGCGGCACCCATCTTGCGCACAGGTTTTTCATCTTCAAATCTTTTGCCAATGTACGATGTATAGCATTTTTTTACATGCCTATCATTTCAACTAGCTCACGCACTCACGCCCATTTGTGGATTTTTTCAACCATGTCTGGCAGGGACACCTCAATTGGTCGACCACTACGGTGTCCGTCTTGACGGCCTCGTTTAAATTCTGCTACTCAATATTTTACGGTCGTAAACGAAGGAGCAGATTCCCCCAGAGTAGAATCTAGCTTAGCTTTATTATTAATCGGACTGAGACCTTTCGGAAATATTGCATCACATAATGGTGACCAATTTTTTCCATGTTTAGAAATTCACTGACATTGTTTACTTCTGACGGCTCAAATAAAAATACTGATCAATGTGGCGCCTTGAAACTTAAAACATATGTTCTACAAGGTTGTCAAAATAATTTTGTTCAAACTACTGGCACCGTCTGTACGTCAATTCGGTTAATTTTGGAAGCACTCTCGTAGGGTAGGAATATAACTAGATAAATATCAATGTGTTGATGTCTATGTCTACACAAAAAGAAATTTCCTTTCAACTCTGTATGGTTCCTACAGGATGGTTCAGTTGTCCTGTATTCAAGTCTGCCAGGATAGAATCGCAGCGAAAAATATAATTTTCAAAAATTCCACAGATTTTCGAAATATGTATATGATTCTTCAGAAAATTTGATTACTTTTTGCTTCAGCTATTCTATTGTCTCAAATTCTATTTTTTTTTTTCTAATTCACAAAATACTGTCAGAAATGCATCATCAAAAAAGAACTCTCCTTCGAAAATTTTTAAGCTTTAACTTCGATTTTCATGCTTAACTGCATATTTTGATAGACGCAACAACATTCAGTTAACCGCAGAAAATTTTTAATTTTCGTTGCAGATAATCAAAATTTTTTAAAAAATTTGTCGCAACTTCTACCAAAAATTACTGTTGTCTAGTGTTGCTTTCGTTTATTCAAAATGTTATTATTGATTTGTCACTTGTTTCCAAAACACCTCTGCAATTTCAAAATTTTTAACATAACTTCTTTTGTTATTCAAATTTTATCACATTAGCTTTGAAAACCAAAAGAATTACGAAGCAGAATATTTTTCCTTCATCCGTACGCTAAACATCATCATACATACATACCCATAAAGTAAACACGCTCAAAATTTTTAAAATATAATTTTTTCCATTTTCCTTCTTTTCAGATCATTTTCATCCTTTAACGGTACAGTAAGGCCCAACAACAGCACAGATAAACCATCATTTTGATTAACAAAAATGGAATTACCTTCCATGGTCCAAAGATCTGGCGACACATTGATTGTACGCAGTGTGGTCAGTGGCAATCAACTTTATATGGAGCAAAATTCAACGGGACCAGGGGCTTCTAACCTAAACGCCCCCGTGCCAGGTGGTAGCAATGGTAACAGTGGCATTGCAACTGGACCAACATTATCGAGCTCTATGATATTGGAACAACAAATTGAACAATTGAAAAGGGCTCAGCATCTAATGCAACAGCAGCAACAACACCACCAGCAACAGCAGCAGCAACAACAGCATACAGCTGCCATGGAACTTAAAGAAGAAGGTTTGCCCCAGTGCAAAATAAAGCGTAACTACAGCTGCAGTTACTGCACCTACTTCACCCAAAATCCTCGCTATCACCTGACCCATCTGCGTGATGTTCACGGTGAGAAGATAGTGATTAACAAATGCAAACTGTGCCTCTACGCCTCCCGCCACTATCAGAAGCTTGTGCGTCACATGAAAATGGTGCACGGCTGTACGGATGGTATTGCGGGCAGTCATGGCCAAGCTCGAGGTAAGCGCGGCATGAATCGCGAGGCCAGGAAAAGGAAAATGGAGGAGAATATGCCCAGTTCCCAGGGCATAAAGCTAATAAATATGGATGCCTTCAATGCCGAGCAGGTGAGTGTTTCATTGAAAAATGTTATAACTTTAAACCTTGCGAAACAACTGTTACACCCTCTTATTTATCCACAGCTTCAGGCCGATATGGAACGTGAGCACCAGAAGATTCAACGCGATTTGGATATGTATAAGAAGCACCAAGAGGAACATCAGAAATCTCAGCAACAGCAACAACATCACCACCAGCAGCAACAACAGCAGCAGCAGCAACAGCTTACTGTTTCGGCCGCTGGAGCCTTATTCGCGGCTGCCTATGAGCAACAATTGCGCGCCCAACAAAGGGAGTTCGACAAAGAATCCCTGAAAAATGAGCATTCCAAATATGACCTTCCCGAGTCGTCTGCCCATCAGGCCCCACCGGAAAGTTCGCCGCAACAGAAACCCTACAATTTCACACCCACCCATGCAACAAATAACATAGAAATGCCTCCGCAGAGACCGAGTTTCGAATTGACTCCCTCGCCGTCGGGTAGCAATTCCTCGCCGCCACCGGGACAAACCAACAGTGGCAGCACTACTCCCCTGGGTGGCCTGCCCTCCGATGAACCTTCCAATAACCGTCTGATGAAGTGCAGTCTGTGTGACTTTACCACCTTGTACCGCAATAATCTGCTAGAACATGAGATCGAAGATCACTGCAACGCCAAGTTCTACAGATGTGAAAAGTGCTCGTACGTCACCCACATTAAGGCCCGCTTCAGCAAACATGTCAAATACCATTCGATGCCTATGATCAAGTGCTGCACTTGTGATTTCCGCACACCCTACAAATGGAATTTGGATCGTCACATGAAGAATCATGGTGGTGCTGGTCCCTTCAAATGTGCAGCTTGTGACTTCACCGCTGACATCAAGCAGTCCTTGACTGTGCATGAGATGAATCATCATGTGCCGCCGGTAGGTCACGCTGCCGGCATGACACTGGCCCGCAGACGCAACAAGGTAGGCGGGACCGATTTAAGTGAAGATTTCTTTAGCGATTCCGCCGAAATGATGGAAGATCATTTTAACAACAACAACATGGACGAATACGATGAAATGCTAATGACTGCCGGACCGGCGGAAGGAGTCTATGACTCCAAGCGCTTGCGCTATGAGGAGGACGAGCCCACGGATCTGTCACAGAAAGGTGGCTCTTCGGACACCTCTTCGGTGCACAACCACACATTACCAAAGGCAAAGAAACCCCTACCAAACCTAATACCCATTTCCAAGGAAGGTGACAGCATATTAAATCTCACTACCGACATAGCTGGCTCCCGCTCATCGCTTTCGGACATAGCCTCCATGTTTTTCAACGAGAAGCAAATATCGGAGATGCTTCATCCCGCGGAAAAAACGGAAGCGGCAGCTGGTGCAGCTTCTCAGCTATCGCCCACCACAACCGTCACCTCCTCGGCCAGCAGCCGTAGCTTGTTGACGCGCAAAGCTGGTTCCTTCTTTGACAAGATCAAATCGTCGTCCACCACCAATGAGAATTTGATCTGTTCGTGCGGTCATATGGCCAAGTGTCTGTCGGAGTCGATAATTCATCGTAAATCGTGCACATTTTCACCGCTTTCGGGCAACGATGAAATGGATCTGGATGATGAAGACCATGATGAAGATGGCGAGGAGGGTCGCCTGGAAATCGATTTCAATGAAGATGAGGAGTGCGACAAGCAGTCACATTCGGCATTGAACCTTAGCGTAACTGGATCTACTCGATGTCAACACTGTCGCCATCGTTGCAAGTCGTCAGCGGACCTGTTGAATCATTTGAAAATCTGCTCGGAAGCTAATAGTCGTTGCGATTCGCTATCGGGTGAAAGTTGTGGCGGCAGTCGAATAATGTCCGGTGACCATGCAGGGGATCTGCAACATCCCATGGAGAATCGGGTATTCGTATGGAATAAGATTCCACGCAGTCAGCAACAGGAGGGTTCGCAGAATTTTGATATAAGTCGCCAACATCAGCAGAGTCGAGCTAATTCATCGTCTACGGCCGGTGGCAGTTTGCTGAGTGCGAATAATGATGAGAATAGTTATTACGGTGTGGAGACAGCTCCTGGCTACGGAGAGGTAAGCCTGACGTTAAGGCGTACTTACGAAATGCATAGTTTTCTGTAGGAAAACTGGATTTTTTTTATTCAAAATTTGATAAAAGTTGTCTGTAGTCTTTTAAATATGTCCTCCAACATGGGAAGTCTGGGTCAAAGTTAGAGAGAAAAGCTCAAAGATGGGGCTATCTATTTTGTGGAACAATCTTAGCGATTGTTTATTTGGTCTGAGAGCCCAAAGTCAAACCTAACCAAATTACAAAAATGCAAAGTTTATTATTGCAGATTATTGTCATTTTATTACTTAATTACAATGGGCCATAGTTTGGTTTCCACTTGTTACAGCTAGAAAAACTCGTAAGAGAATCGCCATTAAAAACTATGCCTCTTTCTGTGTTCGCTAGTAGCGGTTCCATACAAATATGGAAACGATATATTTGCAATCAGTTTGAGAATACATTTCCTATCAGCTCTTTCTCTCCTTAAACTCGATAAATTATGGTCTTAGGGACCACAATTTTGGGACTTCAAAGATCAAATCAAAAAGTATGACCCATTTATTGCTCTTTACCTCAACCCATGTCTGTAACCTCTCTCAAAGGAGTTCTCATAGCCTCCTTTTAATGTATCAAATGAAATTTGAAACTTTCACTGTTTCCAGGTAACCAAAAAGATGACACCAGAAGAAGAGGCCGCCAATTCGTCTCTGAAGAAAGTATACAAGTGCCCCCACTGTTCTTTTTGGGCCTCCACAGCATCCAGATTCCATGTTCACATAGTAGGCCATCTCAACAAGAAGCCCTTTGAATGTTCCCTTTGTTCGTATCGTTCCAACTGGCGTTGGGACATCACCAAACACATACGGCTAAAGACTATTCGGGATCCAAGTCATAAAATTGCCAAAGTCCTGATGAACGACGAAACTGGCCGACGTAATTATACAAAATATAATAAATACATAACCCTGATGAAGGTAACCGAGGAGGACGGTGATCCTAAGCTCATGAAATCTGGCGAAATGACGCCGAATCAAGTGGCTTCGTTGGCTTTTATAAATGACTACAATCAAAAGCAACAGGGTTCAATCACATCATCAGCGTCCACTCCAGTTAACAATATTTTAAATGGCGTTAGAGAAGACATCACATTGGAACCCATTCCCCCAAAGACATCATCGGCAATGGCGGGCGATGATTCCATGTCGGACAATTTCATACGTTTGCCTCTGTTGGCCTCGATGATGAATGCGGCCATGGCTCAGCAACAGCATCAGAAGAATCAACAAAACGAACATGAAAACGCCACCTTAATCACACCATCAGTCACAATTTCGGCAGTGAAGAAATCTCCACAAACAGCCGGAGCTAACTTTAAGCCAAGTGATGAAATTATTTTGGAAATGAGACAGGATAGTAATGAAAAGAATTACAAATGCCGCAAATGTAATTTCAGGTAAGTTGAAGGAAGAATAAAACCTTATTATTGTAATTGAAATATTGAAATATAGAACCTACGAGTATATATGTATACCCGTTGCCAACTCTGTGCAAGATTATTTTTATCACAACTGTCAAATAACAAAATTTAATTTTGAATTATTATACTCAGTTTGTTGATAGATTTAGGTTTAGGTGCAAATGTCACGTTTCGAAGTTTATTTCTGACCTTGCACTACGAGAATCGGTTAAAAATGATGAACTAGTATCAAAGTCTCAATAAGAACAACTTTTTGTTTTCGTTCTATACTGATTTGCTCATCATTTACCAACCTTGTTTATTTAAAAACTGTGACAGAACCATTTTTTATTTGAGAGAGATCATGACAACTTTAGAAACTATAGTAACGTCACACAGAACTATTAATAGCTTAGACCGAAATATTTTTAGGGGCTTATTCATAATACAAAACAGGGTTCATCATGGGTGTAAACAGATTTTGTCTTCCATACGAACCGAATCACTTTAATGTACGCATCAATGTATAGATTTCTCTCTACCTAAGAATATCGTATAAAGCTCTTTCTCTTTTTTTCGCTCTCCTCTTTGCAGACACGTCAACCGTGACGCCGTTTTGGCCCACGTCAAAGTTCACTTCCCTGATCCCAATACGCCCATTGTCACGGCAACGGCCACAACGACCAAGTCCGCACAAATGTCAGCGGCGCACAATACGTCGTCCCTGCAGGTTAATTCCAATCATTACATGAATAAGGTATTGGCAGCCATGTGTATGACACAGCAGCAGCAGCAACAACAGCCCAATGCAAGTGCAACAAACACTCAATTGTCCAATTTGATGGC
>JAHXMU010023076.1:0-12220 GCA_019455685.1 Philornis downsi | reverse complement strand
TTTGCGCTTAGCAACACATTCAGCGACTTATTTTTATATATATAGATGATTATAAACCGAAACTGAAATGTAAAAACACTCCAGATCCATTTGTAATTTTGTTTTTTTAGAGAGTAACAAAACTACTGATATGAAGAATTCCCTTATGATAATCGGTGTTGTCCGATATAATTTACAAAATCAAACACAAATATTGCATTGAACAATTTCTTGTTGTGAGAAAATTGAAAATCACTTAATAACTTAACGATATATTGACTGGTTTTCAAACCTTAATCTCGAAATAGATGTGACTCCGAATGAGAATCGACTGATATTTTCCATCTTTACTATAATTGTATGTACGAGTATGTATTCCTTATCAGTTGCAAACGTTCGTCATCGTCATTGGGGACATAGAATATTATGTTTCAAAATATTTCAGCATTATACATTTTAGAAAAATTTGGCTTCGAATATTTCATGAGCATTCTATAATCTCCATGAAATCTGATCGATACAACATTAAATCCTTTAATAAATTTTGAATGGTGAATTCAACAATTCGCTATGATTCGACATACTGCAATACATTTCGTCAAACTTTAAATTTTGAACAGCTATTGGTAGTACAAATAAGTCTCCGTTATTCTTTGTCAAAATATCGTCCATCGCTAGCCAATTATTTTTCTATCTACATGACAGCGTAAGAATAACAAACAGGTCAATAGGAATCTTCATCTTTTGAAACTACTTACGAATCGGCCTAATTATCGGTTTCTTCATACAATGTAAAACACTTCTCAGATAGGCCATCTATCGTCGATCGATCGGAAGGGAAAATGACGGGTGAATATGGCGGGTGGAGTAGAACTTCTCAATTGAAAGTAATGTAGACGACCATTATCATGCAATAGAAAACTTTTATAGAGCGTTAAGTAGCAGTGAGCTCGTTTTCCCTTGAATATCCTGTTTAAAATCCTTTCCTTTATGTTTGACACGCGACATTTTTCCGATTTTCAACATTTCTAAGTGTCAGTTCAAATGGAAACAATGTAATTTCTTTCAAAGCATATGAAACTGCATATTGCCTGGCATTGTCCTCATGCAACACAATTCCTCTAGTATTGGCCAAAGATGACGCTTTCTGGGGGATTGCTCCTCTTAAGCAGTCCAATGGTTGACACCATGGGAAGAAATACGATTTTGGCCGTCGGGGAGCAGCGGATATCAGATAATTCCCTGTCAACCACACCAAGCACATAGCGAAACCTTCCTGACTGTCAATCCTGTCTTGGCTATGGTTAGCGCCAGCTCACCGCGATTTCACAATAACCGCTTTCGCTTGACGTTGCCCACTTTTCATTACCAATTACAATTAGCCTCCTTGAGCGTGGTGCATGTTTGACATCAAAATTATCACAACGGAATCGACGAAACCAAAATTGCGGCTGTTTCAAGAGCATAGAAGCTACTGAGTTTTTAGCCGCCTGGCCTGCATTTTCGCCTTTATCAAAGAAAAACTATAAAATGTGACGTATTTTCTCTTTGTTGGAGTCCATCTTTGGCGCGCAATCCAACCATTACTGAAAGAAGAAATCACAAAAGTGCTGCCTGTAGATTTTTGAGTACAAACTCTTATTTTAACAACACCATTCAGCGTAATTCGCCAGCGCTTAAACAACTCGAGATATAGATAACTAGGCCATGTGTTGAAAAAATAATGGATTTCTCTTTATCGTAAAGAAAAGTACGAAGTATTAGGAGTGGATTATTTAAAATTTTCGCTTAAAGTCGTTGTTAAAATTCTCTCCATCGCTAAGTTAGCATGACTATTAGCATGATCGGTCAGATCACCTCAAACGTATTTCGCGATTTTTACAATAAGTAAAAATATCGAACAAAAATTTACCTCAGATTTTGTATTCCAACTGAAATTTCGTATAAAATGTTGCAGAAGGCCTACGCCGAATCAACTTTGATTGAAAACACGTGCATTAAAGTAGAGCAATGCATTCAATAACAGCCGAGATGTTGTGGAAGATTGGTCTCGCTATCCTTGGCCATCGACGTCTTCAAATGAAATTAACATCGATAAAGTAATGAAAACGGCAACGGAAAATCATCATTACATTTTGAGATAGAGAGTCGTTTCGCACCATTTTATAATATTGATTTGAATATGAAACGTGTTGAAGCTCGTCAAGTTCGGAAAGACCTCAATTATCATCAACAGCGATTCCACATTCATTAAATCCATCATAACATGAACAAAAAATAGGAGCTTACCAATTTGGCATATAAACCAATCAACAAACTTCGGAATGGCATCTTCCAACTGAAACGAAACCGAAAAAAACTGTGTTATAGTCGGTCAAAAATTGACGTAATGTTGACTGGTTTTATTGAATGTCGCTAGGTTGTGCATTCCGAATTCTTGTCAGAAGGTCGGGCGGTAAAGGATGTCTTAGGGAGCAAATTTGTCGATTTGTGGAAACAAAGCTCATCGATTTTGCATTACGCTAACGCATCTTCCCACTAGCCTACCAATAAGAATACATTTCTGGCCTAAAACTCAATAAATATCATCGAACAACCATCGCATTCAATTGATATGATACCCCATTAACCTTTTTCTTTCCAAAACTCAAACTACCACTTCGATACATTTGCTTTCAATTGGAAGAAGACATAAAAGACGGGAGAATTGAAGCCTTCTCCGGAGAATGTGTTTGAAAAATATTTTGTTGATTGGATTATTTGTTGACATAAGTGAATCATTTCGGTGGGGTTCACTTTGAAGGTGATACAATAAATTTGAATGAATAACAAATATTTTAAATTTTAATTATCAATTCCTGGTATCATAAAGTCAGACGACTAATGAATTTATCGATACTAAAACTATTTGCATAGGCTATTTGTGGCCTTTGATAAGGGATGGTGAAATGTAAAGGCAAGAGACTTAAAATATTAATAATTGATATCACACCACTTCCTTGTTCATGTACTTCGTACTTAAAATTTGTTGATTTTATTTTGTAAACTTTCTGTTTTCTTTGCAGTAACCCAAAAGAAATAATTAAGGCCATTAGATCTTAAGGCTCATTGAAATGTGAAGTTTCTTGGAATCAGTTTATTGGACAATTTTTGTTGCAATTCTGCCTTAACAGTCCTGACTTGCTGAAACTATACAGAATTAATAACTGTTCCTTATCGACGAAATCCTGGAAAGAAAAACTCTTTCAATATTTTTACGTAACATCCTAATAACTGCATCCGTCAACCAATCCGTGCAAGGGAGTCTATGTCAACAGTATTTATTCTACGCCCCCAATTTTCTCAAAACACCAAATACATTTCTGTGTAAGGCTTAACCGCAGCAGTGGCCAAAATCTAATAAAGCAAATATATATTAACACATACCGTCATTAATTTCAGCAAAACCAAGTACAGTATCACTTTGAAAAGTTTAATAAAGTTGTGCACAAACATTGCCGATTTGGGAATGTAAAAGCAAGAAACTGAAAATATTAATAATTGACATCACACCACTTCCTTATTCTTGTGCTTCTTATTCTTCAAGTATTTCGTATATAGTTTCATATGCACAAATGCAAATGTAAGGCAAAGACAAAAGCAAACAAAAGGCGGCCACAAACATACTTACACATCGACACATTTGATAAAGTTTTCAAAAGAGGTTAAACGAAATAAACTTATGAGCAGATTGTCAAAACTTTACGTACAGTCATGGCCATAATTATTTATACAAAGGTGCTATTGAATATAAAGTATTCTATGGACTCCTCCTCCTCTTCATCCCCACATCTCCTGTAGAAGTCACTAATTGCAACCTTCAGTCTCATTGCATGTCTTCTAATCAGCCAGTATGTGAACGCTTCAAATCTAGGCGAGGCCACATCTGTCTGAATTGATTACAGCCTGGGACATATGCCCACCTACTATTTGCTGCTAAATATGCTCTATCTCGCAGTAGAAAAACCTTGCTTGCAAGAAACCTACCTGATTATTTAATTTTAAGCCATCAGTGTACAGTCTTATACCAGGAGTTCTACATTTTCAGGTATCTCTAACTGGTGTAAGTGTATGGTATTTCTTGTCGAATAGTGGTTCAGTCAGAGTGTATTCTATGGTGCCTGTTATGTCTGGCACCAGGTTAAGAATTAGATTGTGACCGTAATCACTGTTTGATCACTGTGACAGCTGTCTTAGTCTTACTACCGCAACTGCGGCTATCTGCATACTAATTATATACAGGAATAGTAAATGCAAATTTCATTTAGTGCATCGGATGAGCTGGAACGCACCAGTGATGCACAGACTAGCCATCCTCCGGGCCCTGTCCAGTGTCCTACAGTATGTGGACTTCTCAAGAGCCTTCCACCACCAGACGATAACTTCATACAACATCATCGGTCTTAATACTGCAGTATACAACTAGTGAGAAATGCAAGACTTTAATCCCCATTGTTTCCCTATTGCCCACTTGCACGCATATAGCACCACTGTGGCCTTTTTTGCTCTGTTAAGTTTGAAATTTAGCTTCTTTTCCAAAATAACACCAAGGTATTTTGCACAGTCCGCGAAAGGCATTTCAGGGGCTCCCAGGGAAATCGGATCCACAAGTGAAATCTTGTACCTTCCGGTGAATAGAATCGCTGGTTAATCGGTTGATCTTCTCTACATTTTACTGTGTCTACCAGTCGGTCAACCAGTTCGATGGATATGGCTCAATCGATTTAAGAAGCGATTTGGGCGAATGAAGCTTTGTATTTTTAACGCATCGTTAAAGGTTTTACATTTTTGATTGTATCAGATAAAATATGCCTTCATTTCTTAGTGTGAAGGTATAGAATATGGGCAAACTACCCTGTAGTAATAATGAAATGCTTGAGAGTTCTCGCCAATGATGGATGATATAGATTGCCATTTTGTGGATGGTTTAAAAATTAAGTATAAAAATTCGATCCCTTGGCCTTAATTTCCCTAACTATCATCTATGATTCTCTAACAATGCTACGACTGGCAGTTTTAATTACTGGCAATTTTTGTAAGTATTTATGGCTACGACGGTACATTCGCATGCCTACGCATATACAGTTGCAGTCGGCACATACACATACACATTTACATACGCTTTTGCATGAATAAATAATAAAACTGACACATAGTTCAAGTATTAAACTCTCTTACAATATAATCGTTAAATAAACATATGTTAAGGATTTGTATAAACGATTACACCAATCTGTATATACATATATAGATAAGCATGTACATACATCTACATATCTTTAGATACGCTATGCGTCTGGTTGTGTGTGTGTATGAGAGGGAGTGGGAATGGGAGTGTGTGCAATCTCCTATTTGTACATATCAACAGAGACAGGTATGATAGAAAGCTCTCATAAATAATTTATGTAGCACGACACAAATACATTTTCGCCATTATTTTCTCCATTTATGTGTCATTATTACTTTAAGTAAATTTGAAGAATAATCTTCACAAAGTTTAGACGTGGTATGTGAATCTATGCAATGTGTCTACCGATATGTGTACTCGTACATATCCTGTGACGTTTATCCACAGCCACTCATGTATTCATATGTAGGAATGTATAATTTGTGCTTGGATTACTGGTTCATAAGCGCAAGTAAATGGAACGAAATCTTTTCCTTTTTCACAATTCTTGCTCTACACCGACACGAACACTTCCATTGAATGCGTAGCAAAGCATAAAATTATTAATAAGAAAATCTGTAATGCTGGAGAAAATGAATATGAGGTGAGTGAACCAAAAACGCCCCAATAATATATTTGTCTTGATGTTCGCAGAGACAAATGTGGTTAATACATTTACCAAAATACAAACGAGCATCTACGTACAAATATTTACATTAAATTATGGCAGGTTTCAAAGCTCTATACAGTTTCCTGGTAATGTGAGGGAATGGTTTTCTATTTCATTTTACGAAATACAAACAAGTAATATTGCGTAAGTAAAACTAACCCCAAAATGGCACCGGGATATTGATAGTTTCATGATGTAAATATTAATTACAAATTATCGAATTCATAACTTTGAGTTTCTTTTTACCCCCGGTGTGTTTGATGGCCTGATATTTGCACTGTAAAATACTCACAAATGTACAAATAAACCCATGAAAGTGCTTAGCAATTGATTACAAAGGATCATGTTGTATGTGGATTCAGTGGAAACATATCCGATATTCGATTACAGGTGACATTAAATTTCATCTGAATTGAGGCCCACTTCCGTTGGTATGGCTACATTTTCTACTTTATTAAAAGCAGGCAAAAGGATCCCTATACAGGGTTCAAATTACTAGCTAAAAATTAGCAACTGGAGGCAAAAAGTAAGCAATTGTTAACGATGGCACAGCAAAATTTTCCACAAATGACTTTGACCATTGCTTCCACTATGAAAGAAAATAGTCACAACCAAAGTAAATGAATCGTTGAAAACACGAAATTGTTTCATTTGCTTTGCTGTCAACTATGACAAAAACAAACCGACCAGTAGCAACAATTAAAAAAAGAAAAAAATTCCCTTACGCATTCTATTTTTCGACTCCATTCAAGTGACCTACAGTTTAACGACGATTCCGAATGTGACAGTTTGACAAACATTTACAAGACATAAATTACTTTTAGCCACTCAAAGTGTTCATCAGACATGTCTAGAGGACAACCTCTCAATTAATGATAGATGGCTGTATGTGGGGTTGAACCCGTTATCATGCAAACGATAGTCACGTGTACTAACGGTCGCACCACGGTCGATCAGCAACAATTATTCCGAAAAAAACTACAGTTGACTGCTTTGTGATGCCCACTTTGCTTTTAACGGTTCTTTCGATTCAAAGCCACTGGTAACTATTAAGAATCAGTGTCGTCTAGCAAATTAATATAACTATTAAAAAACCAAGCCAAATGTATCGACTAAAGTGTGATTAATAATTGATTTTATTTTAAATTTTCGTCAGTTTATATTTAAATACAACGGTATAATTAATCCTATTTTCTTATCTCTTAATTTCACATTCTTAAACATTAGCATAGACATATTTATGTATAATATTCATATTCATACACACTTATATATAAATTGAGTGAAATTCACCTTAGGGATGGTACGATTTAAAGGATGAGAAAGTACCACAAGAAGTACAGTACACATAAATCGATTCGATTATATTGATAGTTATAGCAATTACTAACGCATTAGTCATTTGCATTTGCTAGGTAAATTGTTTGATGGCTTCAATAAGAAGATAGAAAATAATTCAAATACTTATAACTGACTCCAATTATAGTTATAATCGACGTAAATAGCGCATTGGCATTTATACTATACCTCCAAAGTGAGGTAATGCGTTTCTAAGATTATACATTGCAAATATGTATCCAGTGCACAGTGCTTCGTCCTATAGAAAAACGTCGAACTCTGAACAATGTTCTTAAATATATTTCATATTATTTTTTTTGTTAAGTCCTTAAACCGATGACATAAAATCACAAAGTTGTTAGTATATTAAACTCGTTTTGGCGCCGCCAGAGGGCACCAACTGTGGATGCTTTAAGCAGATATTATTCAACATTAAACCGGTTTTTGATGACTGTGCAAAAATAATTGCTAAAATTTTATTTTTTGTATCCAAGCTATTAAGATCTCTTTTCTGTTATTCAGAAAACCGAATACGTATTGTACGTCTTAATTACAAAGTATTAATACAACCACCAGAAATTGATTCGACGAAAGGATTAGTTGATATAAAGGCCAACAATTTTCAAAGTTTGATGGAGCAACAAAAAGATAATGAAGAAAAAGTGAAATTTATGAATCTTTCTCATAGTTTAAGACACCATCTTTAATATAGGGTTATCCACTTTTCGGTTTCAAAAGTAAAGTTAAATGAAACACACATAAAGCTATGATTTCGATGAAACTTTTATTTCTTTAAAATGCTGGGACCTTGCCATTATGTACGAAATACAATGTCATTTAAATGATCGACTCTGGATTGATTGCAACAAAGGATATTTTTGAGGCTCCTACAAAATCATTTTCCAAAAAAATAACGCTCAATGACACCCCCAAACCATAATGTGCACCAAATAGTCACTTTTTCCGGTTTTTCCACTATCACTTCTGGATTCTCCGTGCCTCATATACGGCAATTTTGCTTGTTGACGTAACTACCGGGTGAAGAAATGAGCCTTATCACTGAAGATAATTTTGTTCCATTGAAAGCCCACGTTTGAATCATCACTTTTGTAGTAAATTTTAACTATTTTTATGCGTACTTCGTTGTACGAGTACGTTGTTAAACGATCCACATTCGTAAATAGCAAGCCTTTCACTAAAAATATAACACTTCAGATGACAGGTATTTAACAGTTGACAGCCTTGCTAGGCCGGCAGTTCTGAAACCACTAAGTGAATAATCCTTTATAAGGAAAAAGAATCAAGAAAATTCTGGGGCAACTGTGAAAAAAATATCCTCTTTATACGTTCAAAGCCAAGTTTTTATCAATAGAATCGAAATAACTATAAAAACTTAGTAGTTTGCTTTTATTTTCGTAGTTGTTTAAACTTCTATTATTTTAAAAAACGAAAAATGTAAACTTTAAAAAAAAAACTAAAAAAATACAATACTAGAAATGACAAAGTTTGACAAATTAGAAAACAAAACAAAAATAACTGTTTTCTTTAGTTTTCTTATAATAATCAATCCAAAGTTCGCTAAACAACAAAAAAGATGGTAATTGTTTTAAATAAAAGTATTGAAAAAACAACTACCATGTTAATTCATGGAAAATTTGTTTCCAATCGAATAATCGTAAAGGTGTTTTTCTAGTATGATTGAATTTTGAGGCCTGTAGAATTATTTTTTTAGGGGACGCAAGAAGGTATGGACTGATTTCCACCAAAAATTACAATTAAGTGGGAATGACGAATGTATTCAGTTGTATGAAGTTTGATCAAAATCAGATCATCTAGTAGTGTAGTGTAGTGTGAATAAAATTCGAGGTCCTCAGATCCGTTTATATCGGAAATACTTAAAGGCTTGGTCTGACTTTTGCATCATTTCGCATTTTGCGGCTTATTTTAAAGATCGCAGAAGTTTAGTAAAATTTGAACAAAATAAAATTATTCAATAGGTTATTGTAGTGCGATTACATTTCAAGGCTCATAGGCAAAAGAAGACATGATTTGATTTCAATAAAATTTTGCAAACAGGTTGATAGTAAAAGATTTGATCAAAATCAGATCATCTAATAGGGTATTATAGAGTAATGAAATTTCGGTACTGATATATTGGTTTTCCTGGGGTTGCGGCTAATGACTTCTGCAGAAGCTGTGGGGATGAAGAGGAGGAGGAGTCTATAGAACACCTTCTCTGCAATTGCCCTGCCCTAGTGAACATGCAGGGATCAACACTGGGCTCTTATTTCTTTAGGCACCTAGGAGTTCTGGATGACATAGATGTTGTTCTGCTTAAGAGCTTTTTGAGGCTCTCAGAATGGTTCAAGGGGGGAAACTAGGGACATCCACATATCTAGTTTGCGGGTATCACAATGGACTATACAGTTTAAGTGAGTCTATTTACTCAGACTGTCACACCAATCTAACCTAACCTTGCTCTTAAGTGCAGTCTATAGACATGTGTGCTCGTGAAAAATTGTATCCAAATCACATTATAACTGGGGAACGTAGATTTATTTGTATGGAAGGTTCAGGAAGGCATAGTTCGATTCTGTCCAAATGTCTTAATCACTTGCAGTCTATAAACATATCAATTCATGCAAATTTTGGTTAGTATAAGATCGTATAATAAGTTGTTATGGTGTGATAACATTTCGAGCATCATTATTCCAATTATATGGGAGATACAAGAAGACTTAGACTTAAAAAGCCTATGAGTATATTTTGATTTTTTCCTAACCGTGACCCAGACAGACTACCTAATAAGTTTAATTTGTCTTCAATTACTCCTTCTATTATTGTCTAATCATTGCATGGAGATGAAGCTCTATGTGGCGCCTGAGTACATGCGGTAAATATGCTACGCTCTCCGTTTCCAGTACTAAGCAAAAGATTTTAAACTTTAAGACTTCCCTCTTTGCTATATCAATAAAAACAAAATAGTTACAAGTTATTAACAAATCGTTCCATTGCTCAAATAACATCATAGAGTTATAGTCGAGACCACTACGCAAAAGTTCCATTTTATATCCAGAGATTATTTTCTACGTCTAGTGCAATAGTTGACAAAAAATTTGCATAAATGACTACGAAAGACATTCAGAGAGTAACTCCAGGGATCATTGAAAAAAAAACCCTCGTTTGAAGAATTCACGTTAATTGTTGTCCTAAATTTATTGACCATAAGATGCCAATTTAAGTTAAGGAATGAAGTCGGACCATTTTATACACATCATTCCAAATTAATTTTGAAGCCATTTTAGTACTTATTTATAATACAAACGAATGTCTACAGATTTATTGAATCTGATCCTGTTCAAGTATGAACATCCCTTATCTTTTCTGCATACAACTGTTTCTTAAAGTAGGAACTTTTATGTATTGGTTATTTTATCAGTAGATTAAAATAATCTTAATGCCGAAACATAAATTTTAAATCTAGTAACAACTTATCTATTTACAATATTTGGTATTGTAAATAAAAGATAAGCCCGATCATAAATCACGCACATATTCATAAGAACAAATAATATGACCACATTCATAAATTATGTAAAAATAACCCCGTCTTAAGAATAACAGATATTTGCTCTTTTGCCTATCAATATTTTAAGTCTAGTATGGGAAACTGTAGTTATCATAAAATTTAGGATTTAAAAATTTACAAAATAAAGAAATGGGTGAGTCGTTCTATACAGTCCATGCTAAACGAAACCTAACAGATCCCCTACTTTGTGCGTTACATTTCAGCACCTCATTTTGATTAAATAAATAAATATTTTTATTACAAAGAAAATGTTACACTTTTGTACACCTCATCTTACAGTGAGATCAACCTATTTGTTTTAGATTTACATTATAATCGCCAAAAAGCAATAATACTGAAAACCAAACCAGTCGATATAAAATACGAGAACACCCATCTTTATTCTAGAAGCTGTCTCTTGAAACAAATCAACACCTTCTATGGAATATTAATAGGTTCCAACGGCTTGAGGGTTTACACCAGTGTGATCGCTTAAAATTTATATGATTTAGAATGTATCGTATACGCTGTTACATCATTATCCAATTGAAATGAAAAGAATGTATTTTGAATTTAAACTGATATGTTGGGAATCTCAATTGATTTGTTTTGAATTTCAATTGATGTTTTTTTAACTGCAGTTGATGAGTATTGTATTTCATATGGAATATTTAAATTTCGATCGATAGGTTTTGAATTTCAAATGGAAAATATAAATTTCAATTGAAGCGTTTTTAAATTCAAGTGGAAAGTTTAATTTTCATGGATGTCTTTTGAATTTCGAGGCGAATTTTTGAATTTTAAATGTATTTTTTTTTTTTAATTTTAAACTACCTTTTTAATTTTAATAGGAAATGATGAAGGTTTCTTCAAACGATATAAAAAATGTTAAAATCCAAGACAACAGTGGAGTTTTGAAAAAAAAATTTTAGAATATTTTTCAACCACTGGAATTTTTTTTTTTTTTTTTTTTGATGTCAAATTTCAAATTTTCTTTCAACCAAAACCATCAATCGTCAAAGTGCCATTGTAAATTCCCCAATATTTTGGGTGCTTCTCCCCAAGCGTTGTCAATAAAGGCCCCTAAAAATTGAAATGTATATAACTGTAATAATGTCCCCTCTCATTGGCATTGTATTTGGGATGCTGAATCCTTCAGCATTATATCATCTACCGCCATCCGCGGGCCCAGGTATTAGGCGCATTTCAGACCTATAAACTGTTGTTCTTTAGAAATCGGTAGCTCCTAAACTGTTTCAGAAAAAATAGTTCTCACCTGTCACGGCATAATGACCAATGGAGCCGTTACGTATTGCATTTTATACTTCTCAAGGCGGGCTCATTCTTTTAACGGCGTCATTTTCTTGTGTTAATAGAAGGACAAACACATTTGCTATTCACATTCATTGTCAAACAGTTGGGCTCAATTAAAATGCTTAAATATAAAAGCGTAATGAAT
>JAHXMU010023075.1:0-13926 GCA_019455685.1 Philornis downsi | reverse complement strand
TAGAAAAGTTTCTACGATGTACAAAGAGCAACACACTGATACACACACATTTGGACGCACTCATACACTCACAGATAGAGCCTTTCTGATTCCGGCAAAAAGGGTCATTCTGCAAAAGATTTTAACAAAATTAATTAAAGAAAATGGGTACAAAAGGATTAATATCCGGAATTATACGGAATACCTGCTGAGACAGATAATGATGGGATTGCAGCAGCGGCTCTGCCAGCCCACTGACAGACCGACTTCTTAATGTAAATGCAATAAAATATAACTTGTGCTCGCAAACAATTAAACAACAGGACGAGGACGGATATCGTATGCGATTGAGCTTCATTAAAAAAGTATAATTAAGAATTGAAAGCTGAAAAGGACAAATTTATAATCTGCATGCTGCTTGTACAAAAGGACCAAGATATGCGTATCTTGTATACGTACAGTGATAAATTCATTAGGGTGAGTTATATTGTATGGGCTCAAAAAATAGGATACATTTAAAAATGCTCACATTAACAAAAATCTATTTCGAGCTTTCGCATTTTTAAAGGTTTATCAGTCTTTCTTTCTTGCTTTATACCAGAAGTAAAGGGTATTTTATGCACAGTAATCTTCCTGTTGGGAAGAAGATGAATGTAAAATAGAAGTTAACAAGTTGCGGGCCAAAAGTATCACCCTGGATTCAAATGATATAACCCTTATTTCATATCAGGTTTAAATCCACTTTATATGTTAGCTTCAATTAATATAAGTTAATAAATTAGTAGTTACGAGATGAAAACACGCACTAACTTCCTGAAAGTGCCGGCTTTACTCCAAAATAAAACCATATTTGTTGCCTGCTATTGTAGGCTTAATTTAGCATAATTAGAATCCTGCGATTTATGTTTAATATGCACCATTTTGGTCGATAATATGTTGCCATTTTGAACGAAATTCCATTATGCCTCTCATAGAAACTCTTTTCCGTATTAACAAAAAAAAAAAATTGTTGATTTTTACACATTTTTTTTGAGGCAAAATTTTCAAAAGTAATCTCAAAACTTAACCAGATTTGAATACGGCCGTAGTAATTCTGTTTTTGTCACCAGTCACTATCCCCTTCAGATATAGGATGAAATGTCGAAATTTTTCGACAATAGACATTTCACAGCGCTTATCATAAAAATTTGTCAAAAACCATCTAGCGTAACAAAAGTAATGGAAAAATAGTGAATTTCTTTTTACTGCAACTGACATAACTTGACAGTCCCTGATGACAGCACAAGTAAATAAATTACGCCAACCATCTGGGTTGGCACAGGTTGCCTACCCTCAAGCCAAAAATTAGTCGTAATGAACAGTATCATTCATTAAGAACAAGAAAGCTGTAAATACTGATGGCCTGAAAGCAGAAGCGGTGATGACGAGCTGGCAATAAGTATGCATTAGCTCACAAACTTGGTTTGGATTCGAATCTAAGTTTACTATGCCCTACATTCGAAAAAAAAACCATCGAATTCTGTGTATTAAATATCAGTTCTTACTCATACTACATAAGGTTTTACAATTTACGATATGTGAATCTCGTAAGCTGGACCCGGCCCTGATATGATGACTAGATATTCACGTTTTGGGATCCAGGAAATGGATCGACGCTCACCACCCTTCCATTAAAACTCTACCGTTTGGTATGCCTCATACGATTTTTTAGGACGATGCTAATCGAGACGAAGTATTCCGTAAGAACCCTGGAGAACCATTTTATACCAAACGAGGCTTTCAGGATGTTTTCTTTATACATCTGGGGATGACTATGAAGAAAGCTGCAGTAAACACGACAGGCACCATCTTCCATAACAGCAGATTATATAGACTGCGGGCGGTTACTGCTGTGTCTTCAAGCATTGAGACTGAATCATCAAAAGTGGTTCTACGAGGGCGGTACAAAAACTAGTCAACGTAACAATAAAGACACAAAAAAGTTGGGAAAAATTTTCCTTATTTTTCAATATAAAACTGTCCTTATTTTTCAATATAATCTCCTTTTACTTCGATACACTCTTACCAGTGATATTCAATAGCTTCAATAGGTTCAAGTAAGAACTGTCAAACTCCTTAAATAGCCATAAACTGCAGACTCCACCTATTCATTGTTAGCAAATATTTTAACGCGAAACCATTTTGTTCAAGTTTGGAAACAGAAAATTGACCGAGGAAGCCAAATCTGGCATCATCTGGCGGGTGATGAAGCAATTTTAATTCATTCATTTTGGACATCGCAATAGTGAATGTGTAAACTGTGAACTGGAGTATTTCCTTTTCGTCAAATGCAGTTCTTTTTCCATAATTTCATCACCCAAACGATGCAATAAATTAACATAATATTTGTCATTGATGGTTTTTCCTTTCTGAAGCGAATCAACAAAAATAATCGTATGCGCATCCTAAAAAACAAACGCCATGACCTGCCTGCAGATGGAACCGTCTTTGGCTTCTTTGGACACGATTCTTCTATTCCAGTCCACTGCTTTGACTGTTCCTTTGTCTAAGGTGTGAAGAAATTCGACGCAGAAATTCGGTTTTATTGTAGTGAAACATGGTCAAACACTGCACTGAAACTTTGAAAACAAGTGCGACACTCATCTTGCGCACAGCTTTGTCCTGTACAAATCTTCGGTCAACGATCCTTCCATCAGCCGACGATCATACAATACCATTTTGTGGATTTTCTTTACCGTATCTGGCGTGGACACCTAAATTGGTTGACCACTAATGTGTTCATCTTGGCAGCTTGTACGGCTTCGATTAAACTCTACTACCTAACATTTTACATTTTACGCAAACGAAGGATCATACGCCCCCAGAATAGAGTTTGGTTGCACTGAGATCTTTCAAATGGAAATATTGAATTAAATAACAGTGAGCAATTTTTTTCCCATATTTACAAATTCACTGAAATCGTTTAATTTTGATGGCACAAATAGAAATGCTAAATTGATACTTAAAACAGATGTTTTATAAGGTTGCTCTTTTTCACCAAATTAATTCTTTTCAAACTACAGGCGCCATCTATATATTAAGTCGACTAGCTTTCAGGTCCCCCTCATATTCAGTCAATAAACAAGAATTCTGCATGTTTGGGATGCTGCTTGAACCTTTGCAACTATAATTCTGGATTTGTGGAGGCATTCCCCTACTTTGGCTCCGATATAAATATAAAATAAAATTATGCCTAAAAATTAGGAAAGGATTATGGCTTCTATACATGCTATTATAAAGTGACTTAATAATAAAGTTCTCTCCCTGTCTGTGGTCAAAAATCCAATTGTACCAGACAGTAGTTCTAAATATGTTGAATCTTAGGTTAAGACACAAGTGGATGAATCAGTTCATTATTATTATCAGGAAAGTATGAAACTTATGAATTTTGAGCTGTATTAACTGCATAATAGCATGAACGACCGCTGCAAAAATACAGTAGCTGGGTCATGATGTTCGGATGGACCAAAAAGCCCCTTCATGATAAGAAGTTTTCAAGAGGATGGGAAAAACTGCGTTGGAAAGATCAGCATTCTGAAAGCGTCAAAACTTGTTGTTGTGACGAAAAGAAGAAGGAGCACAGAAGACAGAAGTGCTTGCAATTCGTTTTGTATGTAAATTGTAATGTAATTTTCTATTCTTGAATAAAAGAATGTTTTTGCTAACCTACGTATAATATCTATCTAGTACAACATCAACGACTCTATGAGTTGCAAATATTACAAGTGGACGAGATCGATCACGTTGAAGAAAGAGGGCTCGTACAAGGTATGAAGTGGCCTCTACAAAAACGAGACTTAAGGAACGGTGCTAATTGTGAGCCAGGTAGTTGAAAACTTCTAAAAAAATACGAATTTTTACCGAAAAAAAACCGTTCTTATGTAAGAAAAGCGGCCATTTACACGATAAGGAGTCGGAATATCGTCCATAACTCCATAATCCACAGATCCCAAAAGTGAAGGAAATTGGTTCAATTGGAAAAGACTTGCTCATGCAAGGACTAACTTACACATTCGGAAAAATTGATATATTTTAGAATTTTCTAACATTTGCGTCATTTATTTGTTAATAAACATAACGTGTGATTCGATGAATAAAAATTATGTGTAATCCAAGGGAACTATCCTTAATGTATGTACATTTGTGAAGGATCGCCATAATTGTGTGTGTGTGTGTGTGTGTTATTGCAAAGTCTAAAGTTTTTATTGGAAATCGAGCTAAATCGATTTATTAGGTATTGAAAGATAGCGGTGTTGCCAGCCCATTTATCTTTCGATATATCGATACATCATTCGCTGTATTTCGTACCACAATATTATGGTGGAGGTGGTTTAAGCTTTGGCTTGGGCGTCCTTTTAGCTGCTGTCTAATATTGCTACCGTCCACTTCACACAACTTGTTCTACAGTTAAAATATTTGCAATTGTTATGAAGATGAGCGATTATTTCAGCCATTCCAATTGATCGTCATATATTCGTTTATTTCTTTTACATTTTTGTACTTGTGTTGAGGATTTGAAAGACAATTTTTAAAATACAACGACCACAATATCTTTACAATCAAGCTTTCTACGGAGTCCATAAAATATTTGTGATTTTAATCGTTTAATACCTCCTAGCCCTCCTTTTCATAATGAAATTAAAGACATACTGGGTGTCCGTCGGGAAGTTATATTACTTTGTTTTTCCGCCATTTTGGTAAACATTAGTCTCCACGGTTCATATTTGCCAGTCGTAAAACAGAGACATGGCAAATTTATTATGGAAAAATATTCGATAAATCAACGTATTTTAATCATTAAAACATTTTCAATCATCGATATCTGTGACGATGAGAAAGTTACGTGAAATTTTTGAGAGAAAGAACGTACCAACAAGATGCACTATTTATCGTGTAGTGAATGATTTCGAAGAAAGAGGGTCTGTAGCTGATAGAGCCAAGCATGGACCACAACGTACTGCAAGATAGACTGAAAACATTACTGCAGCTCAAGAAAATGTTCAAAACAATCCATCAACCTCAGTTCGACACCGTGCTGAGGAGCTTGGTCTTCAAATAACAACTTTGGCTACAATTTTTCACATGGATTTGCATTTGTTTCCATTTAAGATACAGGTGACACAAGAGCTTCTTTCACAAGGCCATTTACGCCGTCATACCTATGTTACAGGATTTTACAGCTCGCTCATGACAGCACCGATTTTCATGAAAAAATCATAATGAGTGACGGGCACATTTTCATATGAATGGATATGTGAATAAACAGAATAGTCGGTTCCGGTCAAAGGAAACCCCTCAAATTATTCATCAGTCACCTTTGCATTCATTAAAAGTGATAGTCTGGTGTGCGATTTGGTCAGGAGGAATCATTGGACGTTACTTCTTTAACTGAAAACGGCGTAACGGTAACTGTCAATGGGGAGCGATATCGTGATATGATTGAAAACTTTTTAACGCCACAACAGCATGTTTTGGCCTTGCTTAACATGTGGTATCAACAAGATGATGCCACATCGTATACTGGCAGGTTTATAATGGAATTACTGCGAGACCTCTTTCCACAACAAGTTATTTCAAGAAA
Organism: Philornis downsi; assembly: GCA_019455685.1. Classification (NCBI taxonomy): domain Eukaryota; kingdom Metazoa; phylum Arthropoda; class Insecta; order Diptera; family Muscidae; genus Philornis; species Philornis downsi. Next base: position 8,327 of record JAHXMU010023075.1, on the reverse strand, counting down.
TAGTGATGTTGATTGGCCTCCACCGTGACCTGATTTGATTGCTCTGGACTCCTTTTTGTGGGGATATCTGAAAAGCAAGGTTTATGAAAACAAAACAGAAACGCTTGAGCAACTCAAATAAAATATTCGCGATGAAAGTAATAAAATTCCGTGTGGAATGTGTGAGAATGTAATGAAAAATATGCTCAAAAGGGCTGGCATTTGTGAGGCTAACAGAGGCGAACATTTATCTGATATTGTATTCCATACATAATTGCCGACATTAAATAAAACATTTATCAATATACGATCCATTCTCTTGCATTTAATCAAAAATTATAAACAAACAAAGTAGTGTACTTTCCCGACGGACACGCTGTATAACAGAGTACGTAAAAAAATATTCGATGTAATATATTTCCTAAAAGCATGAACGATATTAAAAATACAATTACAAATTTTACAAATACATGCACCGATATATTTTGCATATACGATAGTGTGAGTGAATAAGAGTATTTCCAGCGGCTCCCCTCTCGCCGAATTCTTTTACCAATGGCTTTGTGTTTATATGCAAAGTAATGTGGCAGATTTGTGTAAGGATTCATGTTTTCGTTGATGCAACATCAGTCGACATTGCTTGCGTTGTTGTTATTGCCGTTGTTGTGTTTGGCGTTTCGTGCAGTGTAAATGTCAGCGATGGTCATTATTTTAATGCCGATTAAAATATGTTGACAATGCTCTTTTATTTCTCGGCCGGTTGTATTTGCTGTCGCACATTCATGACATACAAACACACTTGGACATATCCTGTTTTTGTTTCCGAGCGGCTTAAATTATTTTCCACTTGAAATTCTGTCTGTTATTTTTGTTACACTCGAACAGAGGCTGGCCGTGAGGGGATTTGAACGTTTAATGTAGATTCAGCTGTGCTGCAAAACATTTTAAATTCAATAAAAATCCGTGTATTCAACTTTAATAAATGAAATTGTAAATGCCATTGATAGAGTGACATTCAGAGAGGGTAGAAAAATTGAATGAAATCAGAAATTGTATAATGAGAAATGAAATTTCATTTTGCCATTAAAACGCCGAAGCGATTTAAGGTCATGTGTGAGCCATATAACATGAAAACTATATGTAAGGCCATGAAAAACCACCTAATTGCGCCCCTATTTCATTGTAATGTTACACTAACCCAAACAATTTCAGGGTGAATTTTATTAATGGCCACTTTACGATGTGTAACAGCAAAGTTTTACGATATGGAAAATGTGTAGCCAACTAGCAAAAGTTGCCATAACCGCAGGTGAAATGTTGTACCTAAAACATAAATTAATATTGAACCTGGGCGTTTTGGTGGACGTTTTTTGCAGCAATATTTATTTTAGCCTTATCCAGAGCTGCCCCCATTTTCTCTATTTCAAAGTTCCCTTGAATATATATATACTCACACACACATACATCTACGGGCACACAAACATGTGTGTATTAATACTCACATCAGTAGCGGGGATGGTAGAGTAGAAGATGCGGGAGCATTAACAGTTCTCGGCTTGAGGGACACATTCACATGTTTAACTTTTTGCAAACCCAGGTGCGTGAACGAAGGAAGACCCATAAGTTGCCAATACGAGATCATAAACACGGCAGGAAATAGCCGAGACCAAGGTTTATAGCATATTATTCAAGCATTTGTGCACGAGGGGGCCCTTAATAAGGACAGCCAAACGCATTCTAGAACATAAACACCTTTTGAATGGATAAAACTTTAGATGGAGACTGTGCTATATAGAATTTTTCCCTTCGTATTAGGATTTTTTTTTACTTTCTAACATAGTTCCGCAATTATAGAATTCTTCTTCTTCGACTCCAACACGAAAAAATAGCAAAGGTGTTTACTACAGGCTCTGCAAGAGGCACAAAATTGTGTTATTTCAACGACTGTGAGCTTTGTTACTTACAGTCTATTTTATTTGGCAATTTTTAGGAAAGTCTCTTGCAGCATGTAATAGACAACTCTTTGTCCTAATTCGTAGGCAGCCGCTCCGTTTTCGAAATATGGTGGGTTTTTGAATTTTTCCATGTCTTGCCAACTTGGTGTCGCCATCTTGTTTGAGTAAAATTTATATTTAAATGTATTTGAGCACAGTTTGCTGCAGTTGCGGGTGTTTCCTGCAATGAATGACACTGCTCTTAGGCAAAATTTTCACTTTCTTCTTTTTTCGACAAATAAATGACAAAAATAGATATGGAATAGTAGTTAAATATGTAATCATTGTTCAGAAGCTCCCAAGTAGTAAAGAGTAATCAAATTAATACTTTCGCCCTCTTAAATCAAATTGCTACATTTATTTTCATACGAAAAAAGAAAACAATAAAACAAAAAGAAATAGGCTTGTCAATGCTGGCTAAAGCTTAAATACGATATTCGAGTGAAGAAGAAGTGGCCTTGGATTATCTATTTCATGGTTTCAAGACCGCCGGTCTGGCAAGGCTGTCAGCTGTTAAATACCTGCCATCTGAAGTGTTATTTATTTAGTAAGATGTTTGCCATTTACGAATATGGATTGTTTAACAACCGAAGAACGCGTAAAAATAGCTAAAACTTATTAAAAAAAGTGGTGGTGGTGGTTAAAATGTGGCCACTTTACGGAATCATTATGGTCGTCATAATCGACCTATTGTCCATGGAATTGACAATATTATAAAGAAATTTGAACAGACTGGAAGCGTTACAGATATGGTCAAGCCTGTGCATCATCGCAATTTACGCACTGCCGAAAATATCGCTTCTGTTAGTAAAATTGTGGCGGATAATTTGAATTTGTCAATTTCGTGGCGTTCTCAGCAATTGTGCCTATCCTGCGACCCATTGTGATGTATTTTGTATTTGGATTTGCACCTCCATTCATGTGGAGTCTAACTCACGCAACAATTAAAGCCGACTGATGATTCATAACGCCGTAGATATGCTGCTTGAGTGCTACAACAGATTGTCAATGCTAATTTTTCGAACAAAATTATCTTCAGCGATGAAGCTCATTTTTCACTCGCTGGTTACGTCGTATTTGGGACTCAGAAAGCCACTGCATCTGGAAAAATTGACTATTTAGTGCGCATTATAGTCTGAAGGTGTCATTGGGCTGCATTTTTTTTTTTTGAAAATGACGCCACTGCCATCGATTCAGAGCGCTATGGTCGTATGATAATCGACTTTGTTTGGCCTGAAATTGAAGATTATGAACTGGATGATATGTGGTTTCAACAAGATAGTGTCACAAGCCACACAACACGATCAATTTCGACGTTATTGCATGAGAAGCTTCCAGAAATTGTAACTTCATGTTTGGGCTATGTCAATTGGCCACGAAGATCATGCGATTTGACGCCGTTAGCCTTTTTTTGTGGGGCTACGTCAAAGACCGTGTTTACGCGGATAATCTCCAAATATTGGAGCATTTGAAAACCAACATTCATCTAGTTATTGCCGGGATAGCGCCAGAAATGTGCGAGAAAGTGGTCGAAAACTATCTGAAAACGATCCACTCCTGCAACCAATTCATGTCTTTGTATTTCGTACATAATGGCAAGGTCTAAGCATTGTAATGAAATAAAAGTTTCGACGAAATCACAGATTTATGTGTGTTTTATTTAATTTTACTTTTAAACCCGAAAAATGGATAATCCGTTAGTTTGAAAACCAGTAGGTCTACCTGCACGTAGCTGGAGTCTCCGCACCTGTAGGTATTTAAAAATTCCAAACTCCACTCATTTGCTACGGGTCGATCAATCTTGTGAAGTATGGTGTTAAAGTCACAATTTGGTAGCAGTTAGTTAGTTAGTTGGCCAGCTCCCATCGGTGAGTTTGGTCGATAATATGGGAATTAAGAAGCCCCGGGCCTGAGGTCCCAGTTGACATCGAAATACGAATAGCTAGTTGAGTCTTTCTGCTCGAATGTGGAGTTTCATTTCTACCGGATGCCATAGACCCAAGTAGTAGCAGAATTGGTAAGGTAGCGCAAGACCGCTCTTCTGGTAAGACTTTCACGGCGTGTCTAATGTAAAATGCCTTAAATTCCTACTCTACCCTGAACCTCTCGGATTTATGTGCTAAGTGTATAAATGTGTAGATATAGATCGGCATTAGCAATGCAACAGCGAGTCGCCGACATTTGCCGTACTGTCCTCGTTTAGGTCAGTCTCATACACGGCATTGCATGTATTAGAAAAGCCATTATTTTTATTGGAACTTTCACAAATTTACAACTTATTAAAGTATTTATTATTATTTTCTTTTTGTTTGGACGTCCTTCTTCCGACAATAAACATATTAAAGAGCGCACCAAATAAGGTAGGATACAAAGGTGGGAGGTTATAAGGACGTAAGGATTTAATATGGACTACAAAATGTACTCAGGGATTAAACAACATCATTTGTTATGCTACCGTTTTAGCTCTGTCCCGCCTCCCCTAAGCACGTGGAAACACCGACATGTTCAGATGTCTGAGTGAATGAACATACATAAATTTTTAATAAATGTTTGTCATATTGTTGCTGCTGTTGAGTTGGGGCCGAGGTGTATTAAAAATCAACAGGTACTTTGTGTCCTCAAGTTTGTTCTGTTGATTTTTGGGGTGGATATCATCAGAAACTGCTGCTGTCCGGAACATATTTTAAACAACATATTTTGAGCAGATTCTAGATTCACAATCATAATATGGAGAGAATATTGAACGCGAGGATATCGTTTATATTCAAATCCTTTGTTAGGAAAGTTAAGTCATTGGGAAATACTGGCATTTTTCTCATGTTATTGTCAACTGATATTGTTTACATTGTAATGCGAGATAAAGGAATTTTAGAGAAGTTGTAATTCGCCGCAAGGTTCCAATTTTAAACTAGTAATGAAAAATGCACCGGAATTGCCCACCAATGATGACCGATGATGATGATGCCGACAGCAGTGGATGTTAAATAGAAAACAATTAAAAGTCCTGAAAGTTTTTTTTTTACTGTTTCCGTTAGCAAATTCATTGATTACCTTGAAATTGATAGTAATACGAAATCAAAAAGTGAAGCGAAATCTCGTCAAATGACAGAGAAAAAACTTATCTTTCACCAGGACAATGCACAAACAAATAGACGGTGACAATTGCAAAATTGCATGATTTAAAGTTGAGATTGCTGACGCATCGAGGAGAGGAAGATTTGGATGAAATGATGAGATATTTTAAGAAACTGAAGCGTATTCAAGGGTTTTGATAAATGTTTGCTACAAATGCGTTAGACTGCTTGCATTTCACCTAAGAGAGACTATAGTGAAATAAGCCAAACTTTGGAAATTTTTCTTTTTCGAGCCCAGTACTTATTGACTGATATGTTAACCATATTATGTCATGAGCTTATAAAGGTCATCCATATACAGGGTGACGCACGAATTGTGCTACCAAACACAAAACGTAACAACTTTTTACCTGTGGGAGTAATCGGCATATTTTTGTTGTTGTTGTATTTGGTAGGTTACCATTTAGACTTATTAAAATGAATGCTTGGGATACCGAAAACAGGATTTAAATAGTGCAGCAGTATGATGCTTTGCAATCCTTCTTTTCCATCCAAAGAGAATTTAAGTGGGAGTTCTACATCACTCTCCCCAGTAAATGAACCATTACGAAGTGGGTAAACATCGCACGAAGGCCGAGTTCAAGATAATCGCGTCTGTAGCATCGTCAATTCAAGCAAATCCAACCAAGTTAGCAAACGGTCATTACAACTTGTTGGGTTCATAAGTCAAAATTGTTGCTTTATTCGGATGATGTTAAAGTATTTTTAAAAGTATCTACAGTTGGTGATGTCTTAGATTTTCAAAAAGACATAGACAGTCTTAATAACTGGTGCCTTTTAAATAAACTTTCATTGAACACGAATAAGTGTATTCGTGTTTCTTTATCGCGTTGCCGAAATCCGATTCATGCAGTGTTCCAAATTGGTAATTTTTCTCTGAAATCGGCTTGTTTGAAACTGGATCTAGGTGTTCCATTCGATTCCACTTTCACATTTATTTCGCACATCAGTTATGTTATTCCCAAGGCGTATAAAGTTCTTGGGTACATTAAAAGAAGTTATTCGCAATTTTCTGACCGCCATACATTTACATCATATGTTAGATCTAAGTTGGAATATGCCGCTATTATTGGGTGTCCTTATTCCAATATTCATATTGCACGTATTGAACGGGTGCAGCGTGTATTTGTAAAGTTTGCTGTTTCTTCATATAGATTTAAAGAACCTCTCCCAACCTTCAATTCAAATTGCTTATCACGTGGGCTGCAGACATTAGAATATCGTCATAACTGTCAGACAGCGCTATTTGTTTTTAATATAATCGGTGGCGGTACATCGACTGTTCTAATCTTTTGGCACAGATTCAATTTTACGTTCCTTCAAAGTCTCTCCGGTGAAAACATATTTTTGATATATCTCGGCACTTTACTTCTTATGCAAAAAACACTAATCTGTATCGTGGATTTTATATTCTTAATGAAATGAATGAATATGCTTTGAATCAAGATTCCAATCAACTCGTATACTTTGACCCATTTCAATATTTGTTTCGATTATATCTTAACAGGTTTTTAAGATTAAATAATTTTATTTTAAATTGTTTAAAAATAATATAGGTACATAATACAAAATACTTATGTTTCCCATTGTTAGTCTGTAAGGATATTTTGTTCCATAGACTTAAATGAATGAAATGAAATAAAATTGTCATATTCATATTTGTACATATTTCCAAAGTTTGGTAGATTTTCGTTTAATGTTGAAATTTTATAATTTGTAAACTTTTGGAAATGTTGGTGCAAATAAAGTTATTGCTGTGGCTTCCAGGAATTTTATGACAACTTTCATAACTAGAATTTGAGTTATGTTCATTTTGTTGCATACCTTATCTTACCATGATGCTACGTATTACGTCATATACAGATTGCATTTGCTTTTTGAACACTTAAAACTCTTATGCCATTTAAACTTAAAGATCCACATGTCATCCTCTTAATAGTTTTACACAAACACTGTTTAAAATTTACCATTCCGTTGTGTCATCGACACTAGACTCAATTGAGAAAATTAATTTTCGGGGTTTCAGTCAAATTTCCTGAATTTTGTTTGTTTAATTTCCTTTACAAAATAGCATAACGTTGGCTGTATTTGCCTGTTCAGAAAAATCTACTGAATCATTGATTTGTAATTAAAAAAATTGTAATTGCAAGCAAATTGAAAGAGAATTCAAACATTCATGACGATGTCCTTTGCAGATGTTCATTAAAAGAAAAGAATACCCTAAGGAGTGAGATAACAAGTTCCGTAAGAGTACTTTTTAAATATATGCTCTTGAAAAAATTTGTCTTTTTAGAAATGACTGCGGCTTTTTCAGTCGTAATACTATATTTTTTTTCCTCCTGAATGAGTTTTGTGGCGCTTCAATGAAACTCCTCAAACTTCGTAAGTCACGACAACTCATCGGCTTCGTCATCATTGTTGTGTTACTATCGTTAATATCGTCCTTGTTTTGTTGTTCAGTTTTCAAAAGAGCACGGGAATCAACGTTTCATGTGGTAAAGTTTGTGAAATCATTTGAAATTTTAACAATTTCCTATCATTCCTTGGCATCCGGTTGATGGATAGCTACGAGTGTGTGTGTTTGTGCGCATGGAAGTATATGTGTGCTGTAAGGGCAAATCTTACAAATCATTTGGAAATATCCTTTTTCGTTTAAAGTAAATCATAGAGGGATAATGATAATGGTTTCATTTTTAACGTTTACTTCCATAAATTTCAAAGCGATATATTAACGAGCAATTTCTGTGGCGCGTTAGGAGAAACACAAAATTGAAGTGGGGAAAGATTGTTTTGCACTTTAACTTTTGTTTTATTACAAATCGAACAGTATGTATGTAGGTATTTAAAATTCACAATTGCATTTATATACACACATATAACAATAATAACGGGTGGGCCAAGGGTAAGGGTATTGGCGGTTTAAATATTCAATTAAAAAAAACTACGAAACATAAAAAAAATATATTTGTATTTTTAAAAAGTAGAAGCATGGGAATTTTTAAAACTTAAAAGTAATGTTGTCCAAATGGCTTCCCTCGGCTGCTTGACACTCTTGGAACCGAAGTCGCAAATTTTGGGAAACTCGTTGAAAAGTTGTTCTCGGTATTTTGTTACTTTCCTGAATAATGTTCCTCTTCAACTGCTCTAAATTGGTCCCATTATTCTCGTAGACTACCGATTTGAGGTAGCCCCATAGAAAATAATTGCATGGAGAGAGATC
>JAHXMU010023074.1:0-17350 GCA_019455685.1 Philornis downsi | reverse complement strand
TCTAGCATTCATAGTGATGTTGGATTAATAGAGCACATCTCTGAACATTCCGGCCCCCCGTGGACCTGTGATAATTAAATTTGTTTTAAAGAGAACATTTTGACTTAAGTTATGCAATTAGTTTTAAAAGAACATTATGATTTCAGTTATCAAAATAATTTTACAAAGAATATTTCATTTTCATGTTTCGATTTAATTCTAACAAATTCATTTTCTTTTTGTGCTTAAATCTAAATAGCTGGTTGTAATGTATATTAGTGGTTGCGTGTTGGTCCAATGAAGACATAACCGAGAGCTGTCTTGTGTGCCTCTACTCGCCCCAGCTCCGTGCGTATGACGCCATCGCGACGTATAGAAGGGTACACATCAGCGCCAAGCTCAATATCAATAGGAACATTGCTCCTTGGGTCCACATCGGCAATTGTGTCATGGCTGAAGTCTGTAGTTGGGTCTTCAATAATTGGGTCCAAATAGGGTCGTCGAGGTAACTCATTTGTGACGATTGCATTGACCTGCAACACCCAATCCCTTTGGTTATGGATTGATTTTACCCGCACTGTGACGAATCGAGAGGCACCTTGCCTATAAGCTGCCAGACCCAGGCGTCGAACGGTTGATGAGGCAATTCTGGAGGCCACAGATGAAGGACAAAGAAGCGCTCGCACAGACGCCCAGGAACTATTACTCTCTTCAGCCATCTGTACCATGGCAGTGGGTATGAAAACGGTTGACCTTCGGCACAGTTGTTCGTCATTGTGTCCACTAAGTAAATGTTCCTCGAGTTGCTGTGCGCCGTGGAGCATAGTGTGGTGCCGTCTCTCGCTCTTATGGCACCCTATGGCGTTAGGGCAATCCGGGGCTAGGTGGCTGCGAGCTAGACAGTTCCGGCAGTATCCCCTTCGTTCTACCGTCTCATATTTTTGATATGGCGTTAACTGCCGAAACCTTGGGCATGATCTGAGAGCGTGGTCTTCTTGGCATAGACCACAAGAATATTGCCAGTCTCCTGGCCTGTGTCGTGGCTCGTGGGGTCGATGGTTCCGATCTTGATGACGAGCACGGCGTTCAGTCAATCGGTCAATTTCCTCTTGTGATCGACTTGGGCGTGGTAAATAACCGGCCATGCCTAAAGGGGTATAAAAAACATTATTGTTAAAATGTTTTGCGATTGAAATTAAAATGCAAATTTCTAGTCAGTCCGAAAATAGTTTGACGACCTTCGTTATGGGTCTAGTAACGGTGCCGTTTGCCGTACGTATGTCAATGACGCGAATGTTCTGGTCTGGGCCTGGGTATGCTTTTGTAATCCGACCCAGCTTCCAATCATTAGGGGACTGTCTCTCCTCCTTGATGACGACAAGGTCATTCACTTGAACATTTTCCTTTTGGTGTTTCCACTTGTTTCGGCGATGCAATTCCTTTAAGTATTCCGCCTTCCATCTTTGGCAAAAATAGTGTGATATGATTTTGAGCCGTTTCCACCTGTTGGCAAGGGATAGACTACAACCAGACATGTCTGGTTCTGCAGGAGCGAGCATAGGAGTACCAATCAGAAAATGACCAGGAGTCAATGGCTGGAGATCACTAGGGTCATCGCTAGCGGGACTTAAGGGTCGAGAATTTAGACAAGATTCGAACGGGTCAATAAAGTCGAAAATTCTTCAAAAGTGAAATTCATAGTGGGTATAAGTTTGCGTAAGTGAGTTTTGAATGATTTTACTCCTGCCTCCCATAAGCCGCCCATATGAGGAGCGCCTGGAGGTATAAACTTCCACTCGAAATTCTGACTGAATGTGTGCTCTAGGGTGCTGGTTTGAAGAGATTTCATGAATTCTATCCTGTCCTTTCGAATCAATTCCGCTGCTCCAACAAAATTCGTTCCGTTGTCCGAATACATTCTAGCTGGACACCCGCGACGACCAATAAATCTCGAGAAGGCTGCCAAAAACGTTTGGGTCGACAAGTCGCTCGTAGCCTCTAAATGTATAGCCTTTGTTGAAAAACAGACAAAAACACAAACATAGCCTTTGGTTACCAAACACGCTCGACCAGTATAATTCTTAATACCGAACGGACCAGCAAAATCAGCTCCAGTGTTCAAAAAAGGTCTAGTCAGCGTAGTACGTTCTGGAGGTAGTGCTGCCATAATCTGACTCTGGGTTTCCTTTTTGTAGAGCAAACAAATTTTGCATCGATGGATCACCTTTTTTACAAGAGTTTTGAGTTTAAAAATCCAAAATTCAGATCTCAAAGTGCGAATTAATAACTGATTTCCCCCGTGGGCTGTTGTTTTTGTGAGCATATTCTACTAACAACTGAGTCAATCGAGCTGCATATGGTAAAATGATTGGATGACGTTCATTGTATGTTAAAGCGGTTGAGTGGACAAGACGGCCATTGGCTCTAATAACGCCCTTTGGGTCTAGAAACGGATTAAGAGTTAAAAGATTGCTACTAGGCGAAATTCGGCTTTTCTGAGTCAAAGATTGATATTCAGTTGCAAAATAGATCTTTTGAGTTAGAACAATAAGTCGAATTTTAATATCTCCAATTTCATCAGCAGTTATCGATGTACTTTTGAGGCAATATTTTGATTTTCTTGCGCCAGTGTTTTTCCAAAATCGTAGCGCAAAAGCCAAAACCGCATAAGCTCGCGATAGTTTTGAAAATCGAAGCAACAAATCCTCACTTGTTGTCGTTGTGAGTACTTTTATTCGTTTTGCTTCTAAATCCGTGTCCTCTCCAGCTTCGTAAATTGGCCACCGATCTTTTGGGAGTTTTAACCAGTGGGGACCGTGCCACCACAAAGGCTTTGATTTTAGATCATGTGGTGAGCATCCTCGACTTGCAATGTCCGCTGGGTTGCTTCCTGAATCAACATGACGCCATTTTCCATGCCCCACGTTGTTTAGAATTTCGGAGACTCGATTTCCAACAAACGTACTCCATGAGCAAGGAGGTTTCTTGAGCCAAGCTAAGACAATAGTGGAATCTGTCCAATATTGTGTCGATAGATTCGAGATTTGGATATTTGGAATCACCGCAGCTGCTAGGGTTGATAGTAGAACAGCTCCACATAGCTCGAGTCTGGGTAAAGAAATTTTCTTAATAGGCGCAACACGGGTTTTAGCAGCTAACAAGAAAGTATCGGTTGACTTATCAACATGTTCTAGGCGAATGTAGAGTGCTGCTCCATATGCGTTCTCCGATGCGTCACAAAATCCATGAATTTCAGCCACGCTTGTTGGTGTGAAGTGAATCCATCTGGGAACAGTTATGGTGTTAATTGAAGGAGAGTTTTTAACAAAGTTTTTCCAATTTAGTGCAGTGGTACACTTCAAAGGATCGTCCCAGCCGATTCTGTCCAGCCAAATTTGTTGCATTATTAGTTTTGCTACTACTATTATTGGGGCAAACCATCCACATGGATCGAAGAGCTTGGCTATTGTTGATAGTACTTCTCGTTTGGTAGGTAAGATTCTTTCCTCAGCAACAGGAGATGTAAGTGCAAATGTATCGGTGGAAATATTCCATCGAATGCCAAGAGTTTTCGTTGAGGAAGCTTCCGATAAGTTCAACCAATCTACAGGCAAGATTGACTGCAAAGATAGATTCTGAAGCACCGAACGTTCGTTTGACGCCCATTTCCTTAGTTCGAAACCAGCTGAATTCAAGGCATTAACTAGCTGCTTTCGAGACTTTATTGCCTCCTCCACCGTATGACCACCTGCTAAGATATCATCTACGTACAAATTTTGTCGAATAATCCTAGAGGCTAAGGGATAGGATTCTTCTACATCTTCTGCTAGCTGCTGAAGTGTCCGAATGGCAAGAAATGGGGCGCAGTTCACTCCAAATGTTACTGTCAGTAATTCAAAATCTTCTACCGGGTCATTTGGAGACTTTCTGAACAAAATTCGCTGATATTTAGTTTGAGTGGGGTCCAGGAGAATTTGACGGTACATTTTTGTAACGTCAGCGTTAAATGCGTACTTAAAAAATCTCCATTTCAAAATTTGTAGGACAAGATCTTGCTGGAGTACGGGTCCTGGAAACAAATTGTCATTCAAACTCTTTCTGTTAGATGAAGGACTTGAGGCATTAAAAACGACTCTGAGCTTTGTCGTTATTTTATCCGGTCTGATGACGGCATGATGTGGCAGATAATAATGCGGCTTGTCATCTATTTCCTGTGCCGAGATTTTCCTCATGTGTCCCAACTCCAAATATTCCATGATGGTTGAGTCATACTGATCTTTGATATCGGGTGTCTTCATCAGCTTCCTCTCCATTCTATAGAATTGTGCCAGGGCAATATTTCTGGAATTCCCCAGGTCTTCACATTTTTTAATGGGCAGGGTTACGATGTATCTTCCCGCTGAATTCCGACGAGTTGTTCTTCTAAAGTTTTCTTCGCAAAAAATGTCTTCCTCTGATCGTAACACATTTTTTGGAGTCTCCTCCACCTCCCAAAAGCGTGTGAGGATGTTCTCAATCGAAATTGATTTGTAAAGCGATATAGGGCAGTCATTACAATTCTTCTGATAAACCGGCCCCCCAATGATCCACCCAAACACTGTTTTTTGGGCCAAAAGAGATCCGAGGGACTGCATTGGAACGCCGGCAGTGTATATGAAGGGTCCTATATCCATGCCAATTAGAATATCAACGGGTCTACTTGCGTAGAAAGTAGGGTCTGCTAGTTCAAGTTTTGCAGCTAAACTGAGTTGACTCTGTTCAAGAGTTTGTGAGGGTAAGTTGGAAGGAAGGGTCTTCAAGACAGGTGCCCAAACTTCCAACTCAAAACTAGGATCCACAGGTGAACACAAATTGAAAAGACACGTTTCGGTACTGGTTTCAGCTACGATTTGACTTAAGCCAGTAACATGAACTAGATTTCTTCGTGTGGGGAGTTTTAAACGATTTTTGAGTTTCTCGGATACAAAAGTGGATTGTGAACCAGTATCAATAATCGCCCGAGCGTCATATCTTTGTCCTCTAGACTCAATTTGTACTATGGCAGTGAATAACAAAGTGGTATGAGGTCGAACACTATTGACACTGTCCTCCTGAAGTGTCAAGGCTAAGGTATCAGGAGGGTCTAAATTCGATGTGGACTGTATGAGAGTAGTTAGAGCTGCAGCACTGGTACTAGGGCGTACTTCATCTCTAACTGGGACTTGCATTGTAGTTTGGGTCTCGTTACCCTTATGCAACAAAGTATGATGTCTTTGATTACAATATCTACAACAATAGCGGCTTTTACAATCCTTTACTCCGTGGTTCAATAAAAGGCAGTTGTAACATGAGTGCGTCACCTTCACGAAGTGAATGCGATCATTCACGTTCTTCTCGATAAACTTTGGACATGTTCGTAAAAAATGAATTTGTTTGCAAAGTTGGCAGCTTTGCTCATTTTTAGTACGACATTCCCTTTGCGATATTGCATTATTGTGTTTTACCCCTGAGGGTTGTGTACTTTGAGCAACATTTGTTTGAAAAGTGCTCAATCGTCTTCCATTTCTGCTATAGTCAGATCTAGACTGACTATTTTTTGTAGAAGTTGGTTTTATATTGCCCACTGATTCAAGGGTCTTAAATTTGTGCGTTAAAAATTCGTCGAACTTGGTCCAAGGTGGGATCGATGAGCAATCCTCCAAACCATTTTCAAATTCCTCCAAAAAAGTTCTAGGCAATTTTGTGGAACAAAGGTAGATTAGGATTGGGTCCCAACCTTTGGTGTCTATTTTTAATGCTTCTAAAGTCTGAATGCAACTCTTAACCGTTCGTTGTAATTTCTGAATTGAGGAACCCGAATCTGCCGAAACATTCTGCAAATTGAACAGACTCTTCAACTGATCATTTACTTGCATTCTCTTGTTTTCAAACCTATCCATTAAAATTTGCCATGCAATGTCGAAACCATCGTGCGTCAAGGGTACGTGGCTAATTATTTCACGTGCTTCTCCCGCTGTTTTATGTTTTAAATGAAATAATTTTTCGACTTTGCTCAACCTTGGATTTTTTATATACAGAGTGGAGAACAAATCCCTAAAGCTCGGCCATGCTTGGTAACCTCCAAGAAATGTTTCCGTATCGCAGGGTGGAAGTTTCAAGACCGGAGCTAAGTCCACCTCATTGTTGATGGGCATCGTCTGTGAAACTCGCTCCAATTTTTCCTTCGCGTTGTATTCCGACATCGTTTCAATCTTTTCCTTAAGAGAACTCAGTATGCGTTTATAACAGAGAAGAGCTTCTCTGTAGTGTGCGCGGACTTTACCCTGATCTATCGGCTTGTCTCCTTCAGCAGGTACCACATCTCGACAATCTAAATAAGCCTTTTTCACTTGGTCCCATAGGGAGTTTAGTTCCACCCTATATATTTCCAACGCATGAATGCTTTCATCCCCTTTAATGATGCACATGCTCTCGAAGTCTGCCAGATCGTTAACCCAATTCATAAATCTGTTAGCAATTTCCTTCGCCATTTTGTTTTGATGAAAATCAAAAAATTACTTTCAAGGGATTGATTTCCAAAATCCGAAATAAAAAAATTTCGTTTGACAAACAAAATCCTTAAGTTTCCAGTAAACAAGATGTCAAAAACAAGGTATTGGTTATTATTCGCCTAGGTGATAGCGTAAGGAGGCAAAAGATTAGAGTCTCAAGCGAAATGGTGTTTTTCTTGCCTTTGTTCAGAGGCGCAGACTGTTGATTTTTTCCGAATAAATTCAAAAGATTTTATGCCAGCAAAATTTATTCAATTTGTCTTGGTAAGCGTGAGACCACTAGCGAGAGCCTTCCAAAATTATGCGTCTTGGGTCGAAATGTACCGGAATAATTTTTCAAATATTTGAAGAATAAAATATTTGCAAAAAATTTTTCTATTTCCGCGATTCTAATTCCATTATGTCAAAAAAGTCCAATTTGGGTCTATCAAGTATTCATTTACAATATATTATTGGTTTGCGCGAATAATTTTGTTCTCCCCTTTACATATGTACATATTTTTTTTTGTACTTACTGCAATCGCCTCTTCTTTTATATTTACTTGTTTGTTTCTTGTCTCCTTTTCTTGGGTCGTTGCTTGTTGTTGTTGAGTTGTCTCCTCTTCTTGGGTCTTTGCTTGTTGTTGTTGTTGAGTTGCTTGAGTTGTCTTCTCCTCTTGGGTCTTTGCTTGTTGTTGTTGAGTTGTCTCCTCCTCTTGGGTCTTTGCTTGTTGTTGGTTGACCGTTATAACGGTGCTGAAGTTTTGCTTTTCAAGGTTTAATAGTTTGTATGAAATTAAAAGTGTCGACTGTACCACTTCTCAGAGTTTTCAGATGTCTTTTTATTAACCGTTATAACGGTGATAAAGTTTTGGTTTTGTATTGAATGTTTCAACTATACCAGATGTCTTTTTGTTAACCTTTGTAGTTTTGTCACAATCAAGAATGCTTTTTTGTTTTTTGTAAATAGGAAATGTTTAACAATTTTTTTGATTCTTTTAGTGGTCTGGTTTTTTTTTTTTTAATAACACTTTTAATCCACCTTTTTTAGCTTTTTTTGAATTTTTCAATTAGCCAATTTGTGTTCGTAGATTAATTTTACGCAAGTTTTAACACTTATAAAAAGTTAGATGAATTTAAATGTTTTTAATGTATTTTTTAATTAGCCAATTTTTGTTCTTTTAAATTTTTAGTTAACCAATTGTCACATATAGGTAGATTAAAATGTAGGCAACTTTAAGCACACACAAAGGTTATTGGTGAAAACACAGATTATTCAGCAATTTCAACTAAAATTATTAAATCTCAATTTGGTAATTATTCGCACTTTTTTCTTTTTGTCTTTTTGACCACTGTTCAATTTGGAAATTTTATTTGAAATTTGTTAATTTGAAATTTTTAATGTGATTTTTTAATTTGTAATTTTTAATTTGAAATTTGTCAATTTTTTTGAGTCACTCACAAAATTTTCCAACAAGTAGTTTTTAATCCATTTTTTTTTGTCACATTTATCACTTTTCACAATTTTTGATTTTGTACACTTTAACCACACAATCCGGCTCGTTACGGACCAAAATGTTTAATGTTCTAGTTTTTGTGTTGGTTAAAAAAAAGAGAATTGTTTTGTTTTTTTTGTTGTTTATTGTCACTTATTTTTTGTTCACTTGTTTTTGTTTTTTTTTGTCTAAGACCACGGAGGACAAAGCTGCGCACGCATTCACGACCAAAACTAGACTAAAATATTGAACTTTTCGCACATTCCTTTTTGCTGCACATCGAGATTTTGCCGGTTGAAAAGGAATGTGTGAAGAAAATGACAATAGCAGCAAACAGTTAGGAATGCAACTGAGCGACGCATGTGTGTGTGTACTTAAGTACATACGGCTCGCTATTTACATGAATGCTCCAATTTCTAGCATTCATAGTGATGTTGGATTAATAGAGCACATCTCTGAACACCCATATTCATATCTTTCATTGAATTCAGCGCTAAAACTTAGTTCTGAGAATCAAAATGGCTTGCATTGCCACGTCTATTATTCCATATAAATTGATTGATTTTTCGAAATATCAATTTCCTTCGTGTAAACCAAGTAAACATTAGCCGCTCTTAAGGCTAATAACACAGATAGTTACATATTTCGTAATCATTGCGACGATGTTGGGCGATAAACAATAGAACACCCAAACAGACATAATACTCAATCGTTGTATTTCCTTCGTCTACCTATACATGGTATATTTTACATTTAGCCTAATTTACACGTTTTTTATTGTTATTCCTCTAAACAATGCCGTTTCGTGTTTACAAAATGTGACCAATCAATCAATGTTTTAAATGTCAATGCTGGCGATTCAAGTTCTGTTGAATTTATGCTTTTGAGAATCATGATAATGAAAATGATTTGTAGGTAAACAGTCCCATTAGAACACTTGTAGCATGTAGTAGTTTCGGCAATCATCGGTGCGAGGAAAAAAAAATCTTTTGTACCTGTTTCGTTCCATCAGTTTTAATTCGTAGACGTAGTAACTTAAATATTTATTTATTTTTATGTTTGGTAAAATTTGAAAGTTTTCAAAAATTTTAACAACTGCATTATTATGTTAATAAAGTACAATTTCTGTATTCATTAAAAACTGAAACCAGTAACAAATTATAAAAAAAAGGAAAAGGTATTCATTCTCGGTCATGGCTGCCAAAGATTTGAAGCGAATTTGAATCAGTTCGGGTCAATTATAATAAAAAGCCCTTCCGGAACTAGAACAACTTTATGCTGGACTTTATTTTGCTTAAATGCACAAAAACTGATGTAAAAGGACGCCCTAACTATAGCAACAGATTTGACGAAACACTGCAAAGTTCCGCAAATAAAGGTTCTGAATCTTCAAACTTGTAGGTATCCTTTGCGACTAAGAACTCCCGAAGGTCTTTTGACATTGATTTAACTAATTTTGGTGTTTCTTCTCCGCTAATTGTATTCCATTGCTCAATAATTTGGCATTCACCTCGATGTATATTCACGAATCCGACCCCTTTAACTAGCATGCGCCCCATACCATAGTACCACCTACTACGCCGTATTCCATAGTCGGATCAATGTTTTCTTTATGTAGGACAGTTCCATTCTTCCGTTAAACTAATTTTTCTACTCTTATGCCATAGATGCAAAACTTGCTTCCGTCGGAAAAAAGATATTTTCTTGAAATTCTGAAGTCATTTTTATGTACTCGTTAACAAAATCCATTCGTTTCTTCCGGTTAATTTCATACCTACCTATGTACGACATAATTGTAGTGATATCCCGCAAAAATGTTCATGCATTATGCAGCCTTAGAAAAATTACTCATTCAGCAGCACCAATTTCTTTTCTCTCAGGACTCCTCTCGTTTTTTACTTCGAAGCAATCTATCGCTGAGTGAAATTAATTTAATTAAAATCACTGTTTTATAGGTTTGCTATTTAATATCGCTTTACACTTTAAAATGCGTGTGGCGTTCCCTGAAGCGTATATGCAAGTTATGCACCCTCGTAATAATGAGCAACGTTATTCTATTTTAAACAAAATAACTTCTAACGTAGCCGCAATATTTCCTCATTATCAAAATTGCATTGCAACCATTGTTAACAAAATAAACGTAACCGCAATACTACCTCATTATTAAAATTGCATCTTCTATCCACAAAGAATGTTTTGTCTACATTATTCCACCAGTTGCAATAATGATCTCATCATCGGACCATCAACCATTGTCCAGTGATCTCATTACTCAACCAAAAACAAATAAATAAACCTAATATTTTGGCGTGGCTTCAATATTATTTGATTTCCTATAAACAATAGGAAATAAGCTAGTTCTAAGATGGACTTAAAAATAAAATGGAATCAACAAAGGCTTCGGCCCAAAAAAATATAATTTTTTAAAACCATAACACAAAGTGTTATTAATTTGCACGAATACATTTTCTGGAACTTAAAGTTGTAACAAGGTATAAAAATTGAGCAATGAAGGATACGAATATTTATTGTGGTAAGTACAGGGTGTCCGTCGGGAAAGTAGAGACGTGACAAATTTATTATGGAAAAATATTCGAAAAACCAGCGTGTTTTAATCGTTAAAACATTTTATCAAAATCAATCATCGATTACTGTGACGATGAGAAAGTCAGGGCGCACTATATATCGTGTAGTGAATGATTTCAAAGAAAGAGGGTCTGCAGCTGATAGGGCCAAGTATGGACCGCAACGTACTGCAAGATCGGCTGAAAACATTCGAAACAATCCATTAACCTCAATTCGATACCGTGCTCAGAAGCTTGGTCTTCAAAGAAAAACAAAAGAACAAAGAACAAAGGATTTGCATTTGTTTCCATTTAAGATTCAGTTGACACAAGAGCTTCTTCCATAAGACCATTTACGCCACCATACATATGCCAATAGGATGTTACAACTCGCCCATGATAGCCCCGATTTTCGTGAAAAAATCATAATGTGTGACTAGGCACATTTTCATTTCAATTGATATGTAAATAAACAGAATAGTCGGTTCTGGGCAATAAAAAACCCCCAAATTATTCATCAGTCACTTTTGCTTCCATTAAATCCATCCATCCATGGTAGACATTATATGTATATCAGAAACATGGTTTCATACTAAAGTTCACGATAATATCTATCATTTACCTGGATTTACACTACACAGAGCAGATAGAGAAAGTAATGCAGGTGGAGTTTGTATTTATATTAGAGATGGAATAAAATGTTACATTAAACTAAAATCTGACTGCTCAAGTCAATTGGAATTTTTATTCATGGAGGTCCTAACCTCTGATAGCAATAAAATGCTTATTGGCTGTATATATAGACCGAATCGAAATACTCCATTTGATAATCTAATAACAATGTTGGAAGACATATCATTATCATATAGTGACATAGTACTAGCAGGCGATTTTAATAGTAATATTTTAAGGGAAAATATATTAACTGATACAATGCAAACTCTTAGTCTATATTCTGTAAATAAAACTATACCTACCCACTTTACGCAAACTGCCAATACACTTCTTGATTTGTTTCTCGTTAATCGACAGGATAAAGTTTTGCTTTATGATCAACTATCGTCGTCCGGTTTTTCAAAACATGACATAATATTTCTAATATATGATACACGCCTAGACGATAATATATCACCAGTTAGTTACTATGACTTAAACAAAATAAATTACGATATGGTCTTTGAATGTGTTGAAAATGTACAGTGGGACATGATTTATAATCTTGAAAGTTCTGACGAACAAGTTACATTTATGAATGAATATATTATGGACATTTTTGTTAAATGTGTTCCATTGAGACATAAAGTCATTAAGCACAACCAACAGCCTTGGTTCAACAACAATATTAAAAATTTAATTCTAAAAAGAAATTTTTGCTATAAAAGATGGAAAAGATTTAAAACTCCAGCTCTCTTCTCTCTATACAAAACTGCCAGACGTGAAGTAGTGAAAATTATACAAATTGCGAAGGCAAAGTATCACAAGGATAAATTCTCTACCGCAATCTCTAGCAAATCCAAGTGGAATGAAATTCGAAGAATTGGGATTGGGCAAAAGAGGGATCAAAATATTAGAATGGATATAGATGTCAATTGCCTTAATCGGTCTTTTGTTAAAACAAATACATTACCAGTCATTGGAGCAACCCCTAGTGGTAGTAGGGGAGGGGAAAATTTATTCTCTTTCAGCTGTGTCGATCAGTCAGAAGTACTGGCCGGTTTTTTATCGGTTAAATCAAATGCTGTGGGCATTGATGAAATTAATCCTAAATTCATTAAAATTTTGCTTCCAAAACTTTTACCATACTTTAATTTTATCTTTAACACTATCCTAACAAAATCAGTATATCCTACTGCATGGAAGTTAGCTAAAATCATACCCATACCAAAATCAAATAACGAATTTAGGCCCATCGCAATACTCCCTTATTTGTCAAAAGTTCTAGAGAAATTAATGTACCATCAAATGTCAAATTATATTGAAACAGCAAATCTCTTAACACAACGACAGTCCGGCTTTAGGCCAAAAAGAAGTTGTACCACTGCGCTTATTGATGTAGTAGAAGACTTAAGAAATGCAATTGATTGTAACTTGATTTCAACTTTAGTACTTCTGGACCACAGCAAAGCTTTTGACACTGTAAGCCATTCTATACTCATCACTAAACTCGCCTGGCAGTTTCACTTTAGTAGTACAGCCTGTAAACTCATTTTTTCCTATATTAGCAATAGATCGCAATGCGTTTTTTATAACAACATCTTTTCCAACAAGTTAAGCATTCATAAAGGTGTGCCACAAGGATCCGTATTGGGACCACTTCTCTTCTGCATATATATAAATGATTTACCAAATGTATTAAATCATTGTAAAATACAAATGTATGCCGATGATGTGCAACTTTACTGCAGTACAGAACAAAAAAATATTTCTAGCTATGCTCAAAAAATAAACGAAGACTTGGAAAAAGTATACGAATGGGCATGTCAAAATGAACTAAGTCTTAATCCTTCCAAATCTAAATATATGATTATTTCAAACAAGAAAATTATAGAAAGTGAACTGTTCCCATTGCAACTTAACAGCACGCCAATTAAGTTTGTTAAGTCCTCATCCAACTTGGGAGTAATTTTCAATGACAAATTGACTTGGTCAAATCATATAAATAGCGTCGTTGGTAAGGTACATTGCATGTTAAGAAATCTATGGGCTGTCAGACATTCAACACCGTTTGATATACGCATGCTTCTAGCGAAAAGCTATTTAATTCCATCACTTCTGTATGGATGTGAAATCTATTTTAACTGTGATAGTACGGATTCGCGCAAACTCAAAGTTGCTTATAATAACATAGCAAGGTATATCTTCAATAAAAAACGGAATGATAGAATCTCTGCTTATTCTTACCAAATATTTAATATGAACTTCGAGAATTTATTGAAATTTAAAAGTCTATTACTAATGCAGAGGATTATAGTCTCAAGTGAGCCAAAATATCTTTTTCAAAGAATACGTTTTGCCATGTCCAATAGAGGTAAAAAAATTATACAACAAATTTATAGAACCCGTATCTCAGAAAGGCAATTCTTTATATGTACTGTTCGTCTTTGGAACGCTCTTCCTTCTCAGCTTCAAATATTGAGCAACGCATTAAAATTTAAACGGAAACTAGCTACACTTTATAAAGATTAAACTTAATTACAATAAAATTAAATGAATGAATAAAAATAACTAAAAATCAAATTCATTAATAGTGTATTAAGAGTATAAATATCTAAATATATGTTTTGTTTGCTTAAATTATGTACATCGTGATATTATAACTTATGCCACTAGCACTGTAATATAAAAGATTTAATCTTGTTGTGCTAGGTTATCTCAAAATTGATAAATAAATAAATAAATAAATAAAAGTGACAGTCTGGTGTGCAATTTTGTCAGGAGGAATCATTGGACTTTACTTCTTTGAAACTGAAAACGGCGAAACGGTAACTGTCAATGGGGAGCGATATCGTGATATGATTTAAAACTTTTTAACGCCACAACTACATGCTTTGGGCTTGATTAACATGTGATATCAACAAGACGGTGCAAACAAACCAGAAACTCTTGAGTATCTCAAACAAAATATTCGTGATGAAATTAATGAAATACCGCGTGAAATGTGTGAGAATGTAATGAAAAATGTGCTCAAAAGGGTTCACATTTGTGAGGCTAATAAAGGTGTGCATTTATCTGATATTGTATTCCATATATAATTGCAGACATTAAACAAAACATTTATCAATGTAAGGTCCATTCTCTTTCATTTAATCACAAATTTTAAACAAACAAAGTGGTATACCTTCCCGACGGACACCATGTATATGTAGGTATTCAATTTACAGAAACATAATCGAGGAGTCTGTGTTATACAACAACGGTTAAATGAGACAAAACACCAGGAATTAATCTTGTTTTGATGTAAGAAGTAACATTACACGTGAAATAAATAAAATATGATTTGCATATAATTGTGTGTGTTCTTGTTTTTAAAACGTTAGTAACACTGTGATCAAAGAAATATGTTAGAATATCTTGAGAGGCTAAGTTAACAATATTATAATTAAAATAAATTAATATTTATAAAACACAACGTATTATATGGGACGCTTTTTGTACGTGTGACCTCAAATGCCTTCAGTTTAGTCGTTGGGGTGGTTTATCTACTAAGGGGAAATATTGGTACTTTGGGAATTTATATAACAGATATTTGTTCTAGATATAATGATGTTATCATATGTTGTGTAATTTTTTATACACAAATCACAAACCGGTAGGTTCGGATCCTACCGGCTGCGCCAAATTGTTGTGTACTTTTTTATACACAAATCACAAACCGGTAGGTTCGTCAAAAATGTTGAGTATTTTCGTAGGGTTATACTGTGTCACGGTGTGGTGTGAGTAAAGGTGGGAATACACGACATGTATTTTACATATCGCATGTCACTTTTACATACCAAAAAATTATGCATGCCGTGTGGCCCCTGTCAAACATGCCATATGCACCATGCATCATGCAATACATATGTAAATTTTTGAAATAGAGCGTGCTCTATTTTCGTATGTAAACCGCATCGCCGTCAGCTGTTTTATTATAAACAACAAAGCGTCAAGTGTTCAACGACTACAAAACAAAAAAAAAAAAAAAAAAAAAAAAAAAATAAAAATAATTTAAAATGAATAGACAAAACGCAAAAGTAAGTAATTTATTAACAATATAAATAAAAGTATTAATGAACAAAAAAACAAAAATGGTTTTTTGTATCATAACAACATCACCTGTTAATGACAATGTTATGTGGTTTACACATGTACGTTTGGACACATAAAATTGAACGCCGCGTTTTTTTCATAATTTTGACAGACATACGAAAAACAGACGGGTCAAAAAAGTGACATGCGATATGTAAAATACATGTCGTGTATTCCCACCTTAAGCAGGACTCCATGATGTCCGTTCGTGTAGTGTTGTGTGTACTTATGTGAGTTGATGACGCATATCACCTCTGCGGTAATACTCGCTGGCTTATTTTCACAAAAGCGCGAGTTCGCGCACTTGAACCAATGCTCAAGAGCATAGTGACCCTGGAATAAAGAAAACCAGAAGGCAATATACCTTCAGGGGAAAGAATAACACGTTTCACTTTCCTCTGATGCATTCACTCACTCACCACCTGGTGTGTCATCTTTATTTATATCATATCATCTGTTTTGCCGCCAGCGACTGAGAACCAAACCAAATACTGCTCAGAAATAGGAGTCAGCAAAATCAACCACATATTTCCGCATAGGAAAAAATGCAACGTTAGTGCAAAACCCATTGACACAAGTTCGTCATTTCCTTAGTTATTAATGTGCCAATGCTCCCGTAACACAATCCCCATAGGGAAAAATGCACAATAACATTGACCTACATTAATTACTTCAGTTTTAACATACATTTGTCATTTCCTTGTTTATTAATGTGCCAATGCTCCCGTAACACAATCCCCATAGGGGAAAATGCACCATAAAGATTGACCTACATTAATTACTTCAGTTTTTGGGATGTCACAACAACAGGGTAATTCTCTGGGACATCAAATTGATTCCCATTCTCAAGTGACAGAACCTTACAGCTATACCTTACACTAATGGTGACAATAATATGACACCTTACAAACTATTTGTCACAACATTCCTCCCCTCCACCAGGAACGATGCCCGCATCGTTACAGCAACTCTCCAGTTTCTTCAGCACTCGCGCAACACCCTTGCTACACTCTCATCGGCGGGAACAAAAGTCGATGTCAATTTACTAGCACCAGGAACTATGGGGTTGGTGGCCTTATATTGATCGGCATGAGCATGGCGACCAATAACAATTGGTTTCTCCCATCGTCGGTTTTATCACGATTTTCCATGCCCAAGTCGTAGGTGTGCAACTCCATGTCCAAGGAGGGTAAAATCAGGTTGTCCTTAATGGATGACCAAACAAAGCGGGTCATCCCATCACCCAAAATGTCAACAACCGGACCAGCACGAATTTAACTGTCATGTTCATTCAGTTTTTTCTTCTTTTTTATCACAACTAGTTTTTACTAGGTGATTGAAATTTTAAAGAATGAATTTTTACTCGAACGCAGTCGACGAACAAGCACAGCCACACCCAATGACCCTCCTCCTCATCGTCTGTTTACCGATCGCCCCATTAACAGGCCAACCACCATCCGGTCGTTCATCGGGTGTACTGAGTTATGTCTACATTTTGTTTCCCGGATGTAACGATTGATCTTTCTGTTTCACCTTCGGATGCCACCGTCGTTCTCCAGAATAATGTTCTTTAGCGCGGGATGGGAATGTTGTAACTCCCTACCTCTATAACACCATACTTAACTATGTTGTTACTGTATTTACTGAGGTAAACTATATATTTATTGCATAATTCTTATCCGTACCAAATTCATATATTTATTTACTACAATAGCAACATATTGAATAGAATAAAAACATATCACGAACAATTCAAAACTCCTCCTCAATGCATATATTCTTTACGCTATTACATTTATTAGACCTAACAATTCAGACAATTTTCCATGGCTAACCTTAGGTAAATTTTTTGTTAAAATATCTGCTAACATATTCTTAGTACTGCAATGTTTTAAGTCGATCAATTCTTGACGGTGCACGTCTTTAACATGGTGATATTTAATATCTATATGCTTGCTACGAGCTTAATACACCGGATTCTTTACCAGCTGTAAGGCGCTTTGATTATCGCACT
>JAHXMU010023068.1:0-10239 GCA_019455685.1 Philornis downsi | reverse complement strand
TGCCAACCGCCAAATTTTTATTTTTTTCTTTGATTTTTTTTTAAAAAACATGGGTCCGTCGAATATGGGCAACCCTGTACAAACAAGTAATTTCTCAAATCCCTTGGGAAATTATCTGATCACAGGCACCATAAACATTCATCAGCAGGTCCACTTGCCTTCATAGCTGTACAGGAAGATTACTTTAATCAGAAAAATACAGTCCACAATCTACTCTAGGAATTTCCAACAGGGTCCAGTGTCAATAATCACATCAAATAGATTACAGTAATAACAACAACAGTCCATTTGCCCAAGCTGCAATCAATCATCTTCTATGTACTTCTTCAGCTACTTTTATTAAATTCAATTCTTAAAAAGTTTTAATAATGATTATTATAATAATAGTCATGACAGTATTAACAGCGAAAATGGAGAGAGATGGGATATATAGGGTGATTTTTTAATCGTAGTTTTTTTTTAAATCGAATAAAGCACTCAAATTTGCATCATATATTAAAATTTTATATTGAAATCGATAAATTGATCTTTGCCATTTAATTTTTAAAGATAATTTCATGTAAATGTTGTTCGCGGCTCCGTCTCAAAATGTCCAATCGGAAGGTCGAATTTTTCGTCACTTTTTCGAGCATTTCGGCCTGTATTCCACGAATAACGCGTGCTATGTTATCATGTAAGGCCTCAATACTGTTATGCTTGTCCACATAGACTAACAACTTGACATAACCCCACAAAAAATAATCAAGAGGCGTTAAATCGCAAGATCTTGGGGGCCAACTAACAGGGTCAAATCGAGAGATAAACTGCTCACCAAATTTATCCCTCAATATATCCATTATTTCACGAGCAGTGTGTCATTTTGCACTGTTGTGATGAAGCCACATGTCAACCAAGTTCAACTCAGCCAACTCATAAAATGGTCGTATCAAACGATCCACATTTGTCACAGAGCACGAATTTTGATAATAAATTTCAACGATTTGCAATCGTTGCTCGTTTGTTAGTCTTTCCATGATTAAGTGGCAGAGTGTACTGTACACTTTTCACTTTGATAGATGATGTTTGGACGCCATTACCAACCAGTGTTGCCAACCTGAAAGACTTAAATCTTAAAAAATCACCATATACAATGTATGTATTGCATCAAAAATTTATAGTGAAGTTTAATAATTCTGCCAACAAGACATTAGGAACTTCTTAAATCAAAAGCGTGATAGTGAGAATCTTCTGTACTCCTAAGGATTTATTGAATTCCATAATCGTGTAGTACGAAATTGAAAAGACCACTGCATTATTAGCGTGCAGAAACTGTAAAATATATGTTCTTGAAGAGCTTCCACATACAAATTTGGAAACTAAGTATCGGGAGATGCAAAAATTTCATAGTTTTGTAAAAAAAACAAAATAGTTCTAAGGTCGAAAAAGTTTTCAAATGCACATTCCAAAAACTCAATGGTGTAGGATGTAACATGGTCATAATGTTTTAATTTATACGAGATGTGTTAAAAAAATTAGGCGAATTTTCAAATTTCGTGGGCTACGTATATTCGACTTTCGATTATTATTTTTTTTATGTTGCGACACTCGTCTCGAAGATATGTTGACGGTTTCATCCATATAGCATGTCTAGTTTGTTTGTGAGAGGCATAAATAATACAAGTGTTTTGCGTGTTCGACGATTTTTTGCTATCGAAAAAAAATGGATCAAAGAAGTTGCATCAAGTTTTGTGTTAAAAATGGAATTAAGTGCTCAAAAACACTTGAAATGTTGACAGTGGCATACGGTGAGAGTACTCTGAGTTAAAAAAAAATGTGTACAAGTGGTACGAGCTTTTCACAGAAGATTGAGAAGATGTGAATCACGACGCTCGCTCTGGACGCCCCAACACCTCAACAACCGATAAAAATGTTGAGAAAGTGAAGAAAATTGTTATAGAGAGAAGTTGCTGAGAATGTCGGCATATCGGTTGGCTAATGCCATGCAATCTTTTCGGTAATTTTGGGCATGAAGCGTGTGGCAGCGAAGTTCGTTCCAAAATTTCTGAATTTTGACCAAAAACAACGTCGCATGAGCATCACTCAGGAATTGTTGAATGACGTTAACGATGATCCAGGTTTGCTTAAAAAGGGTCATATCTGGTGACGAATCATAGGTATATGGTTATGTGGCAGCGAAGTTCGTTCCAAAATTGCTGAATTTTGACCAAAAACAACGTCGCATGAGCATCGCTCAGGAGTTGTTGATTGACATCAACGATGATCGAGATTTACTTAAAAGGGTCATAACTGGTGATGAATCATGGGTATATGTTTATGACATCGAAACCAAAGCCTAATCGTCCCAATGGAAGAGTCCAGGAGAGCCAAGATCAAAAAAAGCACGCCAAGTTCGATCAAATGTCAAGGTTTTGGTCACTATTTTCTCTGATTACTATGGTGTAGTGCATCAGGAGTTCTTACCACAAGGTCGTAAGGTAAATAAGGAGTACTACCTTGAAGTTATGTGCCATTTGCGTGAGGAAATACGAAAAAAACGCCTGAAATTTTGGAAAAGAAAATTCATGGCTTTTGCATCATGATAATACACCTGCTTACTTATCTTTGCTAGTGAGAGATTATTTGACCAAAAACGACACCATTATCATGTCTCAGCCACCGTATTCACCTGATTTGGCCCCCTGCGACTTTTTTCTGTTCCCAAGATTGAAGAGATCCATAAAAGGGCGACGTTTTGCGATGATTGAGGAGATAAAAACCGAATCGCTGCGAGAGCTTAAAGACATACCAAAAAGTGTATATCAGAACTGTTTCGAGGATTGGAGAAAACGCTGGCACAAGTGTATTATATCTGGCACAAGTGTATTATATCTGAGGGGGACTACTTTGAAGGAGACAAAGTAGAAATTGATGAATAAATAAATATTTTTTGAGAAAAATGAAAATTCACCTTATTTTTTGAACAGACCTCGTTTTATTTATTGACGTTAAATTGATTGAATTAAGATTCGAATTGCTTCATCAAGTACCTTATTTGCCGGATTTAGTTCTCTCGTTCTATTTTCTACTTCAGAACTCAAAAAATAGCTGGATTCTAAAAAAATTGCCACCAATGAAGGGGTGGAGTCTGCGGTTGATGGCTGTTTTAAGGAGTTTGAAATTTCTTACTATAAAGAGGGTATAAAAGCTATTGAATATCATTGGGAAAAGTGTATCGAACTAAAGCAAGATTATGTAGAAAAATAAGCAAAATATTTAGCAACTTTTTTGTGTCTTCTGTGATAGGTCGGCTATTCGCAGCAATGGTCGATTAAAGAAATGAGTAAAATTTGTTCTGTATTTGAGGTGGTGCGATCAATTAATTTGTGGTTTTAAAGAAGGAATTCCATGGCCTAAATTGGTTATTTTAACCACATGTCATTTTTTTTCATCATGTTTTCTCTGCTACTTTCAGAAGCAACAGCTGGCAGCAAACTCAACTACTCACAATAGTCATTGCTCGTGTTATTAATGCAGAAGACATTCTCATGACAGCTATAATAGTCCCATATGTCACTAAATGCCTGTTTTTGAAACCCATTAATTTCTTTTTTTTTTTAATATTCATAATATAAAATTTACAAAACCCCTTTTATAGCTTTTTTAAATCATCAGAATTATGACTGTTAATACTCGTATCGTATCGTATACAACGTTTATTCTCATGATGCAGTCTAACAATAAGCGAAAAGTTTTTGCATTAACTCCACCAGCACAGGGTTCGTGATCTTCCGAGTTTTAATATCATTTTAACAAGTTTCCCCTGCCGTTGTCCCCCAAAATTCCCTCCCCACAAAGTGCCCACATTCCGTTACATAAATGTTAATAAAAACTTAAAAGAACTTTTAAAATGTTTATGTTGTAAACAATCGTCATTGATGCAAAATTCTCGCAGCATCTCTGGTGTTAAAACTTCATCCAGAAGAAATCATAATATAAACTATAACGACTTTGGTCGAAGCTGAGAATGTATACATTTTCCGTGAGCTTGGCGGAAGGAGGGCGAATATGAGGAATCTCCAAACTATGCTGAAAGTAGTGAAGACCACACACACGTTTTCAGACAGACGACAGATAATGCCAGCGCCGCAGAGAAACGTAAAAATATTTACACAAAATATGCGTTACTCTATTTATGTTTTGTATACAAGAGATTGAAATAAACACATTCATAAAGTTTATGAATTGGCAAAAGAATCTTGATAAAGGCACGAATTGTTTTACAAATTATCTCAGGGGATTCTGAAGAATTTGACTAGATATCGATGAGGGGCGTTGAGGCAATTAGAAATTAAGTATTTGGTTTTAAAGAAATGTAATAAAGTTCTCAGATGAAAATTGCTATCTATTCCTAGAGATATTTTTGAAGAATATTTGGAAGTTAAATGATCTAACAAAATCTCTTCGACATTATGATCATATACAACTTTTTTTTTGTAAGAGTAGCTCGAATTTACAACTTACTCCCAAGCCATTTAACAAGTTTTAAATTAAGTCCTGATTCTTACAAAAAGCGCTTTCTACAACACTGTCAGACTTTACTGTCAAATTTTGCTTTCAATTAAATTGTGAGTAGCTTTTCTTACATACTGATTATCTTATATTTTCAGATTATATAACGATTAACTTCTAGCTTTTAAATTAGTATTTTTTTCATATTGTTTGTTTTTAATAATCATACCTTCTTTAAAATAATATTATATTTTTATAAATGTTATATTTAATTTTTATTATGTGTTTTTTTTTTAACTTATAATAATGAGCAGATTAAATCTAATTAATTGTTGCATATTGTAATTTACTCATAATTGGCCGGAAGGTATTAAATTATAAGCCAAAAAATAAATAAATAAATTTATACATTATAATGCCTAAATTTGTATGGAGTCGAAAAAAGTTGCAATTACATTTGTTTAAAAATTGATTTTAAAGCGGCTTCCACAATATTTCCGTTGTAGAAATCTTCCCCAGCATTTTTTTTAAAATACCCCCTTTTTACTTGCACTTTTAATGAGTCTCCGAATATAATACGAACTCTCCAGTATTTTGAAAAATATTTTAAAATTTGTTGTTGCACTCGACATATAACATTTTTGTGCAGATTTTTATTGCAGATTTTTTTTATGAAGTTTTAAATATCTCGCATGTTTTTTTTTCCACCATAGTACTGTTTGGAAGACTTTGCCGATTTTAATGTTATCTGTTTCTAATTAACCCTTTAGTAGCAGATGTCTTTTTGGTATCGCTGGCCCTTACTGGCAAACTAAGTCAGAGATAAATGAAGTTAATATTCACAAAGTCATAAATTTTCCACCTGTTAAACTAAAACATAAGTTAAAAAAATGTATTACAATAAAGTGAACATTATTGGTGTAAAATATAAATTTGACAGATTTTGCAATTTGATGATTTTAGTTGGAAATTTGGTTTCACAAAAAAATTGGAATAACTCAGTTTTTTTTGGGAATCGGAAGAAGTATGGGGTGATTTTTTAAGATTTCAGTATTTCAAGTTGGCAGCACTGGTTGGTAATGGGGTTCAAACGTCATCTGTCAAAGTGAAAAGTGTACAGTATACTCTGCCATTTCATCATGGAAAGACTAACAAATGAGCAACGATTGCGAATCGTGAAATCTATTATCAAAATTCGTGCTCTGTGACAAATGTGCATCGTTTGATACGACCATTTTATGGTCGTCATAATCGACCTGCTGAATCAACAATTCGTGCTGTTATCTCCAAATTTCGCACCAAATTTACTTTGTTGAACATAAAACCATCGACTCGCATGCGTAGAGTGCGTACCGAAGCAAACATTGCAGCCGTAGCGACCAGTGTTAATGACGATCGTGAAATGTCAAATCGTTTCCGCTCTCAGCGATTGGGCACAAGGAAAATTTTACACTTCGATTTGGGGTTGAAAGTCTGTAAAATTCAACTCACGCAAGAATTGAAGCCGAATGACCTACCACAACGTCTAATTTTTGGTGAATGGGCCTTACAAAAGCGCAATGAAAATCCGCTGTTTTATCGAAAAATTGAGCTCAGTTATGAAGCACATTTCTTGCTGAACGGATACGTAAACGAGCAAAACTGTCGCATCTGGAGTGATGAACAGCCACATGCCATACATGATTTCCCGATGTATCCCGCTGGTGGCACCATCGGTTAATTTTTCTTCAAAGGCGACCGTGGAAAAAACGTTATCGTCAACGGCGAAGGACATCGAGCCATGATAGGCGATTTTTTTTTTTTTTGCCCCAATTGGCTGAGTTGAACTTGGTTGACATGTGGTTTCATCAGGACGGTGCAAAATGCCACACTGCTCGTGAAACAATGGAGATGTTGAGGGATGAATTTGGTGAGCAGCTTATCTCTCGATTTGGCCCTGTGAGTTTGCCTCCAAGATCTTGGGATTTAACCCCTCTTGATTATTTCTTGTGAGGTTAATCAAGTCGTTAGTCTACGTGGACAAGTCGAACACTATTGAAGTCTTATCGGATAACATAACACGAGTTATTCGTAGAATACAGGCCGAAATGCTCGAAAAAGCGACGAAAAATTGGACCTTTCGAATGGACATTTTGAGACGGAGTTGAACAACATCTACATGAAATTATTATTATTTTATCGATTCCAATAAAAAATTTTATATAATTTTAATATATGATGGAAATTTGAGTGTTTTATTCGATTAAAAAAAAAACCAAGATTAAAAAATCACCCAGTAGTTGAAAAACCTGCGAAATTGATTATATTGGCACAGCCGGCTGGACGTATAGCTACTTGGTATTGGTCAAAATACTATCCTCAGCACCCTTAGTTGTTTGTGGTTTCTGGAACATCATCGCCACCTTGAGGGTCTCTATAACTTCACAAAACAATTGAGAAGTTTTGGCCATCGGTACGAAAATATTCTCCTCAACGAAGAGCACAAGTCACATATAACTCAGTTATCGCAAAACGTTTGTCTATGCGATTGCATAAAAGTTGTTGTTGGCACCGATGCCAACGATCCTAGTTTAATGAAAAGCTAGATAGTGTTCCTCCATCTAGCCGGTTGTGTCAATGTGATCAATATTGCAAGTTTTTCAACTATTAAACAATCTTGAACCGGACTAAGAACATAAAAAGATCGATAATAAACACAAAAATGAACACAAAGTGTCATCCTTCAAAAATTCGATTCAATCCTTATTCTTACTATAACAAATTTTTCCAGTTGTAACATTGGGAAAGTTGTAAACGTTCTGCTTATTTATTGCTAAATAAGTAGATGTGTCTCATACAAAATAATAAAACCGCCAGTCTGGCAAGGCCGTCATCTGTTAAATACTTGTCATTTTAAGTGTTATTTATTTGGTGAAACGTTTGCCATTTACGAATATTACGAATTTAGTACAAAAGTGAATTGTAGTGGGAAGGACCAGGCTTTTGAAATACTATCGAAACTTGGTGTGACGAATTGGAGGAGAAGTGCAAAAGATCTAAGCGCTTGGAATTATTTTTTACGGGCGGCGTATAATAGATAAGTATGTCTATTCCAGTCGCCACCTAAGAAGACGAAGAAGAAGTAGTATATTTCTATTACATATATCTAGTCACTTAGTGCACCCCATATAATTTGTTGGCTAAAGGATAATCATAAATGGTTGGCTAAAACAGAAATATCGTGGAGCCGCTATAAAACATATCGTTCTTCACTTTTGAAGTGTTGCATTTGCAATTTTTTTCAAGGCGGTCTGAGACGCATGGATAATTATTTTCAAATAAGAAAATAGAAACCCTATTTCCCTTATTTTTTCTTGAACTTTGGAAAAACATCGTATCATAAACGTCCACTTTGGTTTATAAATATTGCACGATTTTGATAAGCATATTCTTGCTTGATGTGAAAATTGTCTATACCTATACATTCTTCTGCGGTTTCCCTGGGTTATCCATTTAGTGGTTTCAAAACCACCGGTCTGGCAAGGCTGTCAGCTGGGAAATACCTGCCATCTGAAATGTTATTTATTTAGTAAAACGTTTGCCATTTACGGATATGGATCTTTTAACAACTGAAGAACACGTAAAAATAGTTAAAACTTAATACAAAAGTGGGGCTTCAAACGTCGGCACTTTTCGCGAATTACGGCGTGATTATGGTCGTCATAATCGACCTAATAATTGAAGGAAGTGGTAAAATTATAAAAAAATTTGAAGAGACTGGAAACGTTTTAGGTCGGCCTGTGCATCACCGCAATCCACGGAATGTCGAAAATATCACTTCTGATAGTGAAAGTGTGTCGGATAATCCGAAATTCAATTCATTTTGTCTGCAATTGAAGATTATGTATTGGACGATATGTGACTTCAACAAGACTGTGCCACGAGCCACACAACACGACCCATTTTGACTTTATTGCTTGACGAGTTTCCAGAAAGCGTAATTTTACGCTTTGACAACGTCAATTGGCCACCATGAATATGCGATTTGACTGCGTTAGACCTTTTTTGTGGGTCTACGTCAAAGATCGTGTTTACGCGGATAATCCTTAAATATTGAAGCATTTCAAAACCAACATTCGTCAAGTTATCGCCGAGATACCACCCGAAATGTATGAAAAAGTGATCAAAACCTACCTCAAAATAATCCACTGCAGCAACCAATTCAAAAGCGGTCATTTAAATGACATTGTATCTCGTACATAATGGCAAAGGTCCATGCTTTATAATGAAATAAAAGTTTCATTGAAATCATAGCTTTATGAGTGTTTTATTTAATTCTACTTTTGAAATCGAACAATGGATAAGCCGGTATATCATCGCGAAATGAGCTATATGAAATTGTGTATGTTAAGTGAACGGGAACTTCAAACAAACTTGAGTATTTTAAGAATGCAATATTATACCCAATAGTGAGTTAAATAATGCTTTTAAATCGAGACTTCGAATGATGGGGGCCAGACTTCAAAAGCATCATTCGTACTGAATTTGAGTGCCTAAATGAGGAATGTCAAAGAAATTAAGTTCAAAGTCAATATTAATTACTTTGAGGCTTCTTATGCTATGTGGAAGATCTGTACTTCGAATAAGGGATTGAAATCTCGTTCGTATGTTCTTTTATTACATCAGACATTGTTAATTTTTATTAAAAAAGGCTCAATGTCTAAAATGTAATTGGCGTTTTTATTCCAATATGTTAATGTACCTCATTTGAGAGGAATTTGATACAACGATAACGATATATTTGTCATTTCTTCTTCAATATGCTCTTTTAAGATTGGTGGGATGTGTCGCCTCTTCGTATAAAGACAAGGCTCCAAATATCCACAAAGAAAGAAATTTGAATGGGTCTTATAGGGCGTTGCAATAATTATCTTCGACCATGCTGTTTTTTACGTTTATAGTTTGATTAATATTGGGGTCAGAACGACATCAAATTGATAAATTTTCAAAGACTGACTCTGAATCCTGGGAATAAAATTCGGTACAATGCACACTGTGGTAATTAACAAAATCTTGCTAGACAAAATTAAAAAAAATGAGCGTCTCAATACAATAGGTAAATGTAATTCAGTTTTTGTTTGTTTGTTTTTAGCTCTGATTAGGAAAAATTGAGCTTTAAAGTCAGTTGTTGTCGACAGGTGCAGTCAGATTTCAAAGCGAAGCGTATTATTTGTATGACTTTGTTCTATGATTAACAAGTCTATGGTGATTTTATTGTCATATTTTTTTTTATTATTATTAAGCTTTATTTCAAGAAAATATATTAGAATTTTCATTAAAAAATTTCCATTGTAAGTATTAAAAAGAATTTTTTTTTGTGAAAAATTCAAAAAGTAAAATATTTCCTTTTTTTCAAGTAGAGTTAAAGCTATTTATTCCGGATAGTTCCGGTGTAGATCTATATTGTGGTTAATCTTTCAAGTATTCGCTTTAAGGTAAATCAAAAATATGTTGCGCATTTTTGCGGCTGCCATACATTTTTTTCACTTTTCCAGTATGACTCTTTCAAGAAAGGACATTTCTGAAGAATGAATAAAAACTCCCAAAATACATCGCAAAGACGTCTTATTGACATTAATAATGGTTAGATATGGTCTTCAAGATACACCAGAAGACGTGAAAAGAAATCTTAAGGCAAACATAAATATTATTTCTTTGGCGTTTGGGAATAAGGTCTTAAGTCATATACTATAGTTTTTCGTAATGTAAAAT
>JAHXMU010023066.1:0-11961 GCA_019455685.1 Philornis downsi | reverse complement strand
AAAATTAAATGAATCAGTTTAAAAATTGAATTGAATTGAACTAAATTTGAAGCATATATATTCTGTCAAAAAAAAAAAAGGAAATACGAGCATTGTTTATTTAAAAGTCCTAAGTTGGCTAAGTTGGCATAACTGTTCTCTATATTGATGCGGAGTTTGAGAGTGATCTGTCATTCAGTTCGTTGCCAACACTTGATTTCGTAGATTCATCTTAAGCACGTTTTTCAATCGATGAAAATATTGTTTCCAATTTTGAGTTACATTTACTTTTGAGAGATAGAATTGGTGAACTTTCTGTGCTCCATGAATCAATTCCTACAATTATAAGCGATTGCTTGAGTTTGAAATGCGTTCAATTTTCAAAAATTCAATCGCATAAAGGCTGTTGAAGTGGGAAATGTTACAGTGATCCAATTCCGAACCTTTATTCATAAGATGCATTACAATTGGTGATGAGATATGGGTTTATGAGGTTGACATGTCAACAAGCTTCAAAATGGCGCCTTCCATCTGAGCCGAACCCGGAAAAAATACGTCAAAGTCGATCATAAAGCTAGGAAAATGTTGATGATTTCTCTGATTGTCGCGGTATTATGCATCGCGGAATTTTTGCCAGAAGATCAGACGGTAAATAAAAAATAGTGTTTGGACATTATGTGCCGTTTAAGAGAGAAAATTCATCGAAACAGATCAGATTTGGGGAAAGGAAACTCCTGTACTTTGCACCATGATGATACAATGACATCAGTGGCATCAATTTTCTCCCGGAAATGAATGGTGGGGGTTTCGGAAAATGCGTTTGAAAAATATTTTAAATATTGGAATATTCCTTGGCATAAGCATGCTATTTTGCAAGGTATCATTACAAGTTCATTATTTGAAAACGATACAATAAAAATGAATGAATAAGATGTTTTTTGTTTTACTAATTCAAGATACTTTATGGCAGAAAGAACTTTTATGTTACCAAAAAGAGGTCATGTTGTTATCATAGTTGTTACAAATTTGTATATTTTGCAATTACATCTCAAATGACACTTCAAGGCAGTTTTTTTTTTTTAAATACAGGGTGGCGCAATAGAACGTGCATATTTAAAAAATAGATTAAAAAATAAATACAAAAGGTATAGTTAAAATAAATCTAAGGCATTGTAGAGTAATAAATGGAGTTTATTTTTAAAAATAACATCATCTAAATGGTGGCCCTCTCTACGACGGCACTCCTCTAACCGCAAACGAAAATTATTGAAAACTTTTTTCAGTAATACTGGTGTAATAGCTGCCATTTCACCACGGATATTCTCCTTGAGCTGAACGATGTTTCTTAGATTATTACTGTAGACTTTGTGTTTGAGGTGTCCCCACAAAAAAAAAAGTCAAGAGGCGTCAAATCTGGACTACGTGGGGGACATGGGATATCACCTCTTTTCGAAATCAGTCTGCCAGAGAACATCTGCTTCACCACCGCCATGGAGTCTTTTGATGTGTGACAGGTAGCTCCATCTTGTTGGAACCAAGTTCCGGAATTTACTATTCTTGAACTTTCAGTTTCTGGAGCCAAAAATCTGTCCAACATCTCAACATAGCGTTCCGTATTAACCGTGACGTTTTGGCCCCGCGCATTTTCGAAGTAAAAAGGACCAATTATTCTTCTGCCAGAGATTGCTGCCCATACTGTCACTTTAGGACTATGCAATGGTTTCTGGTGTTTGATTTTGGGATTTTCACTGTTCCAGTAACGACAATTTTGACGGTTTACGAACGCATTCATAAGGAAATGAGCCTCGTCAGAGAAAAGGATATTGTCAAAATTGGAAAATCGATTAAGCATTTCATTGGCAAATGCAAGCCTTGCTATGAAGTCAGACTCTTTCAATTCTTGTGTTAATTGCAGCTTATATGGATGCAGTTTAAGATCCAATGTTAAAATTCGTTGCAAACTTCGTCGTGATAATTGTAAGACCGACGATCTCTTGCGAGTCGACGTTTGTGGATTTCCTCGTACTGACTCCATAACTCTCTCAACATTGTCTTCGATCCTAGATGTGCTTGGGCGACCATTTGCTTGTGGTTTAAATGTTGAACCGGTCTCTTCAAAACGCTTCACCCATATTTTAATTAAATTAGCACTCGGAGCTTCACTCATTCGCCGTAGTCCATATTCAGCACAATATAGTCGCCTAGTAGCAATATATGAACGAGAGTTCTCGTATCGCATCGCTTCCCGTCGAAGTGATTCATAGCGACTAAAACTCCATGAGCCCGCCAACCCAACGATGTAGGCGCCCCCCCCGCCCGCGCCTTTTCTACCCCGCAAAAAAAGATGATGCAATATGCACGTTCTATTGCGCCACCCTGTATCTTAACGAAAATATATGTTCCCATAATCCGTTTCGTTTGGTCGGACCTCTACTATAACATTACTCATTTCTAACTGTGTGCAGCTGTCCAGCTTTGCGCTTGTCCACTTATTTAATATTTGAATATTCTATCAACTGAAATGGATATTTAACTGAATTTAATAGCGAAATAATTGGTGAATAACAACTAAATCTTCCAAAACACATTTAGGTAGCTCCTAGACTCGATTCCTACAACATTTTTCCGGACACCATTAAAAGAAAATTAATAACTCAATTATTTATTTGATATTTTAATAAAAATACTGAAATATTATGCCATAAAGGCTAACTTAGTTGCCTACAACTAACATAACTGTCAAGCTATTCATAGAAATTGCTTCATATTTACATATGTAAATCCGACTTAAATAACTTAATTAAAATCGAACCAAAATGTTTTATTTAAATTATTAATGAAATACATGAAAAACATGTAATACGGACAAGTAGTCTGTGTGGCCCGTGAGTGGGACTGACAAGCGTCATAGCAGTGTAAAGGGGAGGCACTTCAGAGAAGCCGACCAAGAAAAAAAAAATAAAATAAAAATAGTAGTCGTTTTACACCAAACTCTGACTTGATTTACGATATTCATACAAATTAACATCATCTTATAAAACTCATATGAAATCATTTGAATATTGAGCAAAAAATTAATTTCAGTCCTTAATGATTTTTCGTTAGAGATCAATAAAAAAAAGGCCTGTAAGCGGCCAACCGAAATAAGACAGAAACAACAGAAGTGGTCAAATCGAAAACATAAAAGTTCACATAAAATTCCACGAATTAAATGATCAATCGATTCGAATGGAATCGAAGCGACGTCATTTGATTTGATATCTGTCCCTACATAGAATTTACGAGTGTTTTATGACAATGGCAAGAGATGGAAATCAGGTTTACGATCGCCCCGTTTGGCTACTGTGCGCATTAACCGCAAAATCTCCTAAATGAATGGGCGGATAGATGGATGGATGAGCTTTTTTTGGAGATTTGTTATTTAAATTTTTCATTGGCATCAGCCGAAACGGTGGCATATTCATCGAAATTATTGTTATTGTTAGCTATTGAGCGCTATGGTTGGTTGGATCGGTTATTAGTTTAGTTGAATGAATGGTTTGATGTTCAACTTAAATTGACGGTGGTTGTGGTACTACTACCTATAGTTTTGCTTAATCTGACTGCGCATTTTAAAGGAATGCAGCCCCAGGATAGCTAAAAGAAAAAAGAGTAAAAATTAACTCAGTA
This sequence comes from Philornis downsi, assembly GCA_019455685.1. Classification (NCBI taxonomy): domain Eukaryota; kingdom Metazoa; phylum Arthropoda; class Insecta; order Diptera; family Muscidae; genus Philornis; species Philornis downsi. The sequence continues at coordinate 8,313 of JAHXMU010023066.1, read as the reverse complement.
CTTATTGGATTGAATTTCAATTTAAATTTTATTCATCCAATACTTCGTTGTATAGAAAATGTGTATAAAAATAGTATGTTAGTGAGGTCGAACCGTACGATTTTTACAGCAAATAGCACTTATAATTAAATTTATGACAACAATGGAAAAGGGGAAAAACCTTTATATATGTATAATTATAATTATGGAAAATGGGTTTTCAAATATTTATAAAAAAATTAGTGTTTACAGTATGATTATTAATAAAAATAATCTGTTATAAGACAAAAAATTTTAATTTTATAAATTTCAGATGGCGTTCGTAGATCTCTGCATTCTCTCATGATTGCATAAGTAGAATTTGCAACTTTATTGAAATGATTATTACTCAATCTATTAATAAAATGTGTAAACATTTCGAAGCCTGGTTTAAAATGTAATAATCTGGTTGAGAGCCGCCAATTCTTTTTGTATATTATTTTGTATATTAATTTAATGGATAATTTGCATCTTCTTTAAGTTGCTTTTGGCTGCAGTATATCATACCGGCGAAGCATATGACAGGATTGGTCTAATGACACATTTGAATAATAGTACTTTGTTTGTTCGGCTTAGAGGTGATCTTTTGTTTAGGAACGGCCATAGTGCTCTTAAGGATGTAGTAGCTTTATTACACACTTGATCAATATGTTGACGGAAATTCAACTTCTTGTCTAAAGTTACACCGAGATTATTTACATGATCATTAATGTTAATGTAGTCGTTTTCGTAAATAATTTGGCGTGTTGGTATTCGTTTAGGTGATTTATTAATGGAAAAATAATTATTTTAAATTTCCATTTTTTGAAGAATTTATTACAAACAGCTAAACTTCTCTCCATCTTTTTCAGTAAAGCGCTAGTTAGTTTGCTGGATGTAATCAGCGCTGTGTCGTCTGCGTAGTACGCCGTATCTATGAGTTTTGGGGGCTTAAAATCGGCGGTATATATCGAGTACATAATCAGGGAAAGCGTTGAACCCTGAGGTAACCCGGCTGGAATTAATCTCGGCATTGATTTCGAATTGTTTATAAATACCGTGTAATTTCGTAAGTTTAATCTAGAAACAATGTTGGAAAAAGTAAAATACCATAGAAGCTGGGCCACTAAACGCATGTTCTAATAGTATATTGATAAAATTAAAGAAAATTCGGAAGTTTCAGTCAAATGAAGTAGCCTCCGCCTAACTTCATTATACCACGTTATTCACTTTTCGGTTTCAAAAGTAAAGTTAAATAAAACACACATAAAGCTATGATTTCGATGAAACTTTCATTTCATTATAATGCTCGGACCTTGTCATTATGTATGAAATACAATGTCATTTAAATGACGGCCTCTGAATTGGTTGCAGCCGTGGATCCTTTGAGATAGTTTTCAACCATTTTTTCCCATATTTCGAACGGTATGTCGGCAATAACTTGACAAATGCTTGTTTTCAAATGCTCCAACGTTTAGGGATTATCCGTGTAAACATGGTCTTTGACAAAGGTCCACAAAAAAAATTTAACGGCGTCATAAGGGTGTTGGCGGTTTAAATATTTAATTAGAAAAAAAACTACGAAACATAAAAAAAATATATTTGTATTTTTAAAAAGTAGAAGCATGGGAATTTTTAAGACTTAAAAATAATGTTGTCCAAATGGCTTCCCTCGGCTGCTTGACACTCTTGGAACCGAACTCGTTGAAAAGTTGTTCTCGGTATTTTGTTACTTTCCTGAATAATGTTCCTCTTCAACTGCTGTAAATTGGTCGGATTATTCTCGTAGGCTACCGATTTGAGGTAGCCCCATAGAAAATAATCGCATGGAGAGAGATCGGGGCTACGTGGGGGCCATTCAATATCCCCCCTTTTCGAAATGAGTTTTCCAGGAAAACTTGACAAAGTTAAGTCGGTTATTGGCATCATCGGGTTTTAATTCTTGGACTATCTGAATCTTATAAGCCTTCAAATGCTAATCACGTTTCAAAATTCGTCGTAAAGTTGTTCTTTTGACATCCAAAGACTGACTTCTCTTACGTGCTGACTGTTGCGGATTTCGCTGAACTGAAACACGAACACGCTCCACAATGTCGGCTGATCTTGCAGAAACTGGACGACCACGAACCGTAATTGGTACAGTTGAGCCGGTTGTTTCGAACATTCTGATCCATTTTCGTATCACATTGGCGCTTGGAACTTCACTTAAATCGTGTAAACCGTGTTCATGCCGATACAAACGTTGTGCAGTAATCACTGATTTATTGTTTTCGTAATACGCTCGGACACAAAATGCAATCCGTGTACGGTTCCATGGCGACTAAATTTCCAGGAAGCGGCGCAGCGAACAACATATCCCCCCACCACCCCGCGCCGCGCGTTACCGAGAAATTGAAGAATTAAATCGCCAACACTCATATGGCCCACCCTGTATTATCTTGAAGTCGTCAAAACGTGAAATTACGCTTTCTGAAAACTTCTCATGCAATATAAACAAAATCGGTCGTGTGTTGTGGCTGTTTTGTTGAAACTACATATCGTCCAGTTCATTAACTTCAATTTCAGACCAAAAAGAGCCGGTTATTATACGGCCATAGCGGTCTGAACTGAAATTCGGATTATCCGGCACACTTTCACTAACAGAAGTGATGTTTTCGCCAGTGCGTACATTGTGATGATGCTGAAGCCTGATCATATCTGTAACGCTTCCAGTCTTACCGCGTACTGCACGAAAAGTGTTCACGTTTGAATCACCACTTTTGTAGTAAGTTTTAAATTTTGTATTTCGAACAAATTTATTTTTGAATTTAGGCTGTATTTGCTGTGTCCAAGAATGATTACTTTGAAAATACACTCCCAAGTATTAATTTGAATTAACTTCTAAAATTTCCTCTCTGTCTACATACGTACTGAAGTCATTAAACCGAAAAATGTGGCTAAATATTAGCCCTTTCTAAAGCCATATATTATAGAAAATAATTTACCAAATGTGATTGTTATTGAATGTCTCCAATTTTTTTTTCTTGCTGGGTTATTCTAACTGGAAATCGACTATTATCGCTTGTTAATGTTCGCAATGCATAACATATATAAAGAGTGTCCCAACAAGAACGTAAGATTTAAATGACTGATGCAGCAATTGAATTGTTTCTCTGACTGTATGACATGTGGCGCCGTCTTGTTGAAACCACATGCCCTCCACATTCATTTCTTCAATTCTAGGCACGAAAAAACTGGTTATTATTTTACTATACCGAACACCATTGACTGTTTGCGCTTGACATGCCTCATTTTCATAAAAAAAATCCAATGATTCCTCCAGCCCAAAAACCACACCACACAGTGACACGCGTTGAGGATGCATTTGCTTCTCGTGAATCACTCGAACATTTTCCTCACCCAAAATGCAACAATTCTGCCTATTTACGAAGCCATCAAGATGAAAATGGGCCTGAAGATGATTTTATCGGCAAAATCAGCATTTTCATGTTATCTCTCCAATACACAACGAACTCCCTTCGCTGTCTATGGTCAGCTGGCTTCAGTTCCTGAGTCAATTGAACTTTGTATGCATGAAGATGCAAATCTTTCGTCAAAATTCGCTGCATAGTGGATTTGGTGACACCAATTTGCTGAGTTTGGTGTCGAATTGAGGTGGATGGAGTTTGAGCGACATCATCACGTACAGCTGCGACATTTTCGGTCAATCGACCTGGTCGAAGGCGCGTTGTTGTCAGACCCAGTTTTGGCAAATTTATCCATTAATCTCTTTACAGTTGACTCTTTTGTGGAGCATTATTGTGACCCCAAATTGATCACAATTTTCGAACTGTAGTCGCAAAACTTTCACCATTTTGGTAAAAAAAATTTCACAATAATAATGCGTTATTTATTCGTGTAGTCATTTTACTAACCTCGTACCTCGTACTAGCAAACAATAATAACTGTTCAAATATCAAACAATGACAATTCGAATGGCGCCAAATTTAAATCTTGCATTCTTGTTGGGACACCCTTTATGTATGGAATTGTACTTTTAATTTATTTAATTGTTTAATTTAATTCTGCAGGCAGCACGTTTATGACTTCAATCATTCGGTTGAATTTTTTTTTAATTTTATCTATAACTTTATTGCAAATATTACTTTTAGCAATTGTTAATGTAAAGTTCCATGTTAGGCGACAACCACGAAAAGCTCCCACTGTGCATTGTCATGTTAAATAGTTTCATATCAGCTAACTAACTAATTTATTAATCGATGAATCGAGTGGAAAAATTGATTTTTGGCCGCCTTCGCAAAATTTATGCCACTGTGCACTAATGTCTTTGATTTTGCCTAATTCGATATGGATCGAATGATAAGATATGGTTCGATTCGCAACTTTTTTTTCTACATTCATTAGTCGGAATAAAAAATTGTCTTTCAAATTTGCTTAAAATCGTTTTTTAATTTATGAATACATCAACTACCACTGGCGCAAACAATCAGGTAAACAATTTTGAAAAACGTTCAAAATGCAAAAATCAGTAAGACCAGTAGTCGCGACATGATATAAATTAACTGTTTTGACTTTGTGCACCGCTTGCCGGCATCTCCTTTGATTTTGCGGCTGCCAATGTCCACCAGAGACTGGTTTCGTTCCTATTTGAATGCTATTAATATTGTTATAGATTTCTAGCGACCTTTCAGAGAAGTTTATAGAAATACTTGTCTTGTCTTCTGTTTGGATAGAAAAGAAAGCTGAGCAAAGTACAAATGCGATATAAATATTGTTAACTATCTGTAGACAAGGGAATATCGTAAACCTTTGCACCTGACATGCAAAATATATTTTGGACCGCTTGATATTTTGTGGAGGAAAATCTGTATTAAATATTAATTTGGTCAATAAATGATTATTTTGCCTCGAACAATTTCAAATCTTAATTAGTCTTGTCTCAGTATGAATTCCTAAGTAGTGATCATAAATAGATATTTATTCAATTAATTTCATTTATTATTATGGTCTGTGAAACAGTAATTCCTTACAGACTTACGGTGATAAAGTAGTAGTATTATATATATTTTAATAAAATACTTATTTATAAACAATTTAGAATATTATTATTTTTTTTATATTCAATGTTAGAAATCTATTAATTTATTATTATTGAAAAAATATTAAGATGAGCCTAACTCAACGAGTTAATTGGAATCTTGATCGATATCAGATTCATTAACCTCATTAAGAATAAAAAATTCACTATTCAAAGTCCAGTTTTCTTTTTTCTGCACTAAAAGTGAAGTGCCGATATATATCAGAAATATGTGTTCACCGAAGAAACCTAGGAGGGATACAAATTGGTATCAGGCCCAAAAGATTAGAAAACTCATCGTAACCATCGAATGTACATATTAAAAGCAATTAGTGCCATCTGGAACTTGCGGCGATATTCTAATGTTTGTAAACCAAACAATAAACGTTTAGAAATGTAGGTTGGTTTAGGTTCTTCAAATCTGAATGAAGAAAGAGCAAACTTTACAAACACACGCTGGCCCCGCTCAATATCTGTCATGTGAATATTGGAATGAAATAATAGTGGCATATTCCAACTTTGATCAAACAATGATTTCAAATGCAATGGGACCAGAAAATTCTGAACAATTCCATTTAATATACGGTTATCTATTTTTCGGTTTCAAAAGTAAAGTTAAATAAATCAGGCATAATGCTATGCTTTTATTTCATTATAATGCTTGGATCTTGAGGTTCTTCGAGCCCCATATGCCACAGTTTTGCTTGTTGGCGTAACCATCGAGCTTGATCGCTGAGGAACATTTTGTTCGATTGAAAACCCAAGTTTGAATGTGTACAAATGATCAAATGAAATTTCAAATATACGGTAGGCGGTTCCAAAACTAGCCTATCTAACAAAGAGGGCCAAGAAAGTTAGGAAAAATTTACTTTATTTTTCAACACAACCCCCTTTTTTATTTTATTGAGTTAGTGACCAAATACTGTTTCTGATTTTTTGTGAGTATACGGACTATTTTTGGTCAGAGTTTTTTCTGATGCAAATAAAAAAAAACTTTATTTCATCATGTATTTCTCTACGTTTTGTTGGCTTTTTCCCCACTTTATCAGGACAAAAACTTTTATTGAGAATTCAATTTGTCTGGACGGCACGACACAATAATTTCATAATAAAAATAATGATCACAGAATGCAAATGAATCACAGTTTAAAACTTAATAACTAATATCACAGAACTTAACTTCTCAAAGTATCGCTACAATCCCCTTTTAGCTCGATGCATTTTTTCAGCGATATTCAATGGCTTCTATACCCCGTTTTTAGAAAGAACTGTCAAACTCCTTAAAATAACCATTTATTGCTGACTCCACATCTTCATTGTTGGCAAATCTTTTAGCACCGAGCCATTTTTTCGAGCTTGGAAATAGAAAATATTCCGAGGGAGCTAAATCTGGGGAATAAGGTGCTTGATGAAGCAATTCGAACTATAATTCATTCATTCTGTTTATGTGAACTGAAGCATTGTCTGGATGAAACAACACTTTCTTTTTCGCCAAATGCGGCGTTTTTCCATAATTTCATCACTGCTGCAACAAAATAGCATAATATTTGCCGTTGATGGTTTTTTCTTTTGCAGATAATCAATGAAAATAATCCCATGCGCATTACAAAAAGCAGGCGCCGTGACCTTTCCTACGTATGGAACCGACTTCATCTTCTTTGGATACGATTCTCTCAATCCAGTCCACTGCTTTGACTGTTCTATTGTCTCAGGTGTGAAGTGGTGAACCCATGTCTCATCCATTTTTATAAATTGATGCAAAAATTCGGCTTTATTGTGGTGAAACATTGTCAAACACTCTACTGAAACATCTTCACGACGCTGTTTTTGCTCTATTGAAAGCAAGCGCGGCACCCATTTTGGGCACAGCCGTCTCGTCTTTAAATCTTCGCTCAATATACGATGTATAGCATTTTTTGAAATGCCTGTCATTTCAGTTAGCTTACGCACCTTCAGCTGACGGTCGTCCAATACCATTTTTTGGATTTCCTTAACCGTGTCTGGCGTGAGCACCTCAATTGGTCGATCAGTACGGTATTCGTCCTGGCAGCTCATACGGCCTCATTTAAACTCTGCTACCCAATATTTTACAGTCGTAAACGCAGAAGCCGACCCCGGCTCATAGTAGAATATAGCTCGGCTTTAATATTGGTTGGACTGAGACCTTTCAAATGGAAATATTGAAATATTACAAAACGATGACCAACTTTTTCCATGTTTACAAATTCACTGAGATTGATTACTTTTAATGACTCAAATAAAAATACTAAACTTGAAACTAAACCTTGAAACTTAAAAATTACGTTTTATAAGGTTGCCACTTTTCACCAAAATAATTTTCTTCAAACTACTGGCACCATCTACACAACAGGTCGGCTAGTTTTGAGACCGCCTTCGTATATCTGCATGAGAAGAAAAAGGAAAAACGCCACTTGAATATTGTAGTTGCATCTCTGAGCGAAGTTTTGGAAATTAAAAAGAATATTTTGTTTTAAATGATAAGTTTAATTCAGTGGTAAAATTGAGTGAATATAATTTTTTGTGGCGAAATTAATTTCGTCATTTTTTACTGTTTCAAATGGCGAGGTGAAATTTTGACAGATGAAACTACAGATTCCAACGGACGCTGCTGTGACATCTGTGTTAATGTGTCGCAAGTAAATGACATTTCTTCACAGTTTGCATGTGTTAGTTATTGTTTTGTTGTGCCATCTCTCACAAAACACAACAGAAAAATAATAATGTTCACACACACACACACACAGATACACACATACGACACAATAAAGAATTCTGTCAGAATTTGCAGTAGCCCTTGAACTAACACAAATATTCGACAATTACTAATCACCACGTTGTTGTCAAAATTTTGTTCGAAGCAAAACTTTTCGCCCATCTAAGACACAGCCTGAAGGTTGGTAATATGCTGGCTTTTAGTGGTGAAACTCCATATAACAAACATGGTTGTGAAATTTGAGGAAAACTTTCTTCAACATCGTTGCCGACTGTTGAGTTGATTTCCAACGTTGAAGTTGGAATAATTTGTGTTTTTACATCCTAATGTTGCCGGTAATACAGGGTGGGCCATAAGGGTGTTGGCGGTTTAAATATTCAATTAAAAAAAAACTACGAAACATAAAAAAATATATTTGTTTTTTTAAAAAGTAGAAGCATGGGAGTTTTTAAGACTTTAAAATAATGTTGTCCAAATGGCTTCCCTCGGCTGCTTGACACTCTTG
>JAHXMU010023064.1:0-13037 GCA_019455685.1 Philornis downsi | reverse complement strand
GTGAAGAAGATGTGGAAAAGTCCCAATAACACAATTCGTAACATATTAGCGGTACCATGTTCCGTGAAGCTATCAGATGCAGAAACATTCCATGTCTGGGGAGCGGCTGGGAGAAAGCAATTGTTATTGGCCGCAATGGTTAAGCCGATCAATATAAGGCCACCAATTTCATAGTTCCTGTTCGATGGCAGTGCTGAACACGAATTCCATGAATACAAGGGCGTTGGTCCGCAAGTGGTGAAGAAGCGGGAGAGCTGCTATAACGATGCGGTCATGTTCCTGGTGGAGATATGGAATGTTGTGACCAGTAGTTTGTAGGTGTCATACTATTGACACCATTAGTGTAGGGCTTAACTATAAGGTTCATCCCTACTGACATCCCAAAACTGAAGTAATTAATGTAGGTCAATGTTTACCGTGCATTTTCCCTACGAGTATTATGTTACGGGAGCATTGGCACATTAATAAACAAGGAAATGACGGACGCATGTCAATGGGATTTGCACTAACGTTGCATTTTTTCCTGTGCGGAAATATGTGGCTGTTTTTGCTGACTTATTTCTGAGCAGTATTTGGGTTGGCTCTCATTCGATAGCGGCAGAACAAATTATAATAAGAAAGAATAATCGTATAAATAAAGCTAGTTGCCGTATAGGCAACGCAGATGGTCACAGAGGCAGATGAACTAAACCAGAGAGATTCGATGCTTGCAGAAAAAATTTGGGAAAAAGGTAAGTAGAAGGTAAATATAGTTGCCGTTTGGGCAATGTCTATCTCGTCGCGGAACCCGCGACTTTAAAAAACACGCCACCTCTGCCACGGAGTCACACTGACCCCCCTCTTGCTTTTAAAACCCACATTAAACCCACAACTTTTTTACACAACATTTGCTTCGATATTATTTGGCAAGTGCCGATTTTATTTTACAAAAATGGCAATTCAATTTACAACAATAAAATTTCCCAAGCGTTTTGACGTTAACAATTAAGAAGAAGGCTCAACTGACATTACATTAGAAATTCAACATGCCAGAGAGGACAAAATACAATACGAAAAAATTCATTTAAAAGATGTCATTGAGAGACGACTTAGGAATACAAAAACAATTAACAAATAACAGGAAGCAGCGAAAACAGGCAGTTTTTGAGCTTATTTACTTCGCTATAGCATATTTAGAAAATGTATCCACTGTCGTAAGTACCAATTTCTTCCCAACTACGAATATACATATCTAGATGCACTATCTGACCTGGAAATTTTGGTATGAGAGTGGGTTGGATTTGTGGTCTCATTAAGTGTCGGTCTTATTTATTTTCCTTACACACGACGCATTTTTATTATCTTTTTTACTCTTATTAGCCATAGATGGAAAAGAATACTTTTCGAGAATTTATGCTAGATTTTCCTTGCAATTCCTATGAGCTCTACTATGAGTCCTGACTGTAATATTTTCCTGTGCTTCCTCACAAGTTATATCATCGACCATTATTTGACAGGACCTTACTTTATACTATTAAAAATGTAAGGGATAAAGATCCTGCATTTTTCCCATGATCCGTTCCTCTGTCTTGATACAGCTTATTACTGACGGATTGAGATATCGTTTCAAAAGTGATATCAATTTTTCTTCCGAACAAATTTGTTCGGTTATTATGTGGCGGTGATATGTAGGAAAAACAAATTTAAATTGAAAGGATGATATAACATCCGTTTTCTAAAATAACTGGTTTTTAAACGCATTTATAGGTGCTTCCACACTATAAATCAAATTATGGGAACAACTCTCCTCGGATTTCGTTGCTGTAGATAATGTATACACTTGAGGATCTGGAATTCTGGATAAAGCGTCAGCTACCACATTTGTCTTCCCAGGTTTGTAAAAAAAATTCGTAATTATACTCTTCAATTATAGCCTTCCACCTCTTCATTTTGCTATTTGCGTTTTTATTGCTCAAGGCATAAGTTAACGGCTGGTGGTCGGTGTAAATTTTGACCTTAGCAGAACCATATAAATAATTCCTAAGAGAATTAAGTGCCCATATTATGGCCAACATTGCACTTTCATGTTGGATTCTTCCAATGCTTGAAAAATATTCTCAATGTGAGTAAAATGTTTCTCTTCATTTTAGCTAAATATAACGATGTCGTCTATATATACATAGCAACATATTCCAATATATCCCCGAAGTATATCGTCAATTGCGCGTTGAAAAATTGATGGCGCATTTTTAAGCCAAAAGGTAAACGCGTAAACTCACATTTACCATTATTGATATTGAACGCTTTTTTCAGTTTCAGATTTTTTAGTGGAATCTGATGAAAACCACTTTTAAGGTCAAGTGCTGAGAAAAAATTGCTTGTTCCTAATTGCGAAATAACTTCCGAAATCTCTGGGAATGAATATCTGTCAGTTATTGTTATAGTATTCAGTTTTTTGTAATCTATCTATAATCTAATCCATCCTGTATTGTTTATTCCCGGCTAAGTCTGCCTTTTTGGGAACTATCCATACCGGAGAATTCTATGGAGATCTAGATGGTCTTTTGATACCGTCTTCTAAAAGCTTTGTTACTTGACTCTCAACTTCGAATTTCAAGGAAGCTGGGTAAGGGTAAAACTTTGTGTAAACTGGTGAGTTGGTTGTGGTTCTAATTTTTTTTTTTTTTTCATTTTCATTTTTCATTTGTTTATTTTAGTCTATGGATTATATCCTTACAGACCAGCAAATATCTTATATAACTAATTAACAAAAATAAAGTAAATAACTTAACTAATTTAATAAATTACATACTAATTGCCTAAAGACATTATGAGGCAGGCAAAGGTCAATGTTGTTGCAGAATCTATTAAACAAAATCATTGACCTGTTAATGGGCTCATTGCAAATATAATTAGACGAATGCATAACAATATTAAAAGTATACATATGACGGAGAGAGCGAGATGGAGCATTAAAGCGTATGAGTGCAAGTAGATCTGAACAATCAATATATCCCGAAACAACGGCATGAAGAAACATAACAGACGCTATGTTCCTTCTGGCCTCCAAAGTTTGCAACGAAATGAATGCACAGCGCCTTTCATAGGACGGTAAAGGAGAAGTAAGGTTAAGTGACGACAAGGCATACCTTAAAAACACTTTCTGTACTTTTTCAATCCGCATAGAATGAATTGATGCAACAGGATTCCAAATAACCGATGCATACTCGAGTTTGGAACGTACAAAAGCAGAGAACAAAACTTTTTTTGTATAAGGATCAGAGAATTTATACATATTTCTACGAATAAATTAAAACATCGCATAAGCTTTTGGTATAATGTAATCTAGGTGATTTTTGAATGTAAATTTGAAGTCAAAAACTACCCCCAAATCAGAAAATTCAAAAATTTCTTCCAAGATTTCATGATAAATATGATATAATGAATTAATTGTATTTCTACAGCGATGGAATGTCAGTTTAAAACATTTATTAGTATTGAATGGTAAATCATTAGCTTTCGACCAAATAGCAATCCTATCTAAATCTTCCTGCAACAACGTAACATCATTCAACGTGTAGATTGATTTAAAAATCTTTAGATCATCTGCATACATAAGATATTTCGAATATTTAAAACACATACCAATATCATTAACAAAAATATTGAACAATAAAGGCCCAAGAATACTACCTTGTGGAACACCAGAGGTAGGAAAATAAGCACTAGAATAATAACCATCAATACAAACAGTACATACCCGATTACCCAAATACGATTTCAACCAATTTAAGACATTGGAGTGGAAACCGAATTTATGAAGCTTAAATAAGAGAATATCATGGCGAACTCTGTCAAAAGCTTTAGAAAAGTCCGTGTATATCGTGTCTACTTGAACACCACTTTTAAATTCATTTAAACAGAAATTACTAAAAATAGCTAAGTTAGTAGTTGTGGAACGACCAGAAAAAAACCCGTGCTGATTAGGGTTAATATGCCTCTTTATTAAAAAATATAATTTTTCATGCATAATATGCTCAAAAACTTTAGCAATGTTAGGCAACTTAGAAATAGGCCTGTAATTAGTAACTAAGGTTCTATTTCCCGACTTAAAAACTGGAAAGACTGTTGCAGTTTTCCATTTATGAATAAAATATCCAGAATCAAGTGATTTTTGAAACAAAATTTTTAAAGGAACTAAAAAAGCTGTTGAGCATTTTTTAAGAAGAAAAGAAGAGATTCCATGCAGATCAGATTTAAAAGAATTTTTGAGCTTAAGAATTTTCCCCACAATCTTAGTGGTATAGGTAAGCTTTTCATGGGGTTCGGAGAAAAGTTTAGAATACTCATTTACTATTTTTTTCATTTTTTGTTTTTGCTCTACTGACAGATCTTTAAATTCCATATTTATAGAATTAACGCACTGTGTGGATAATTGTTTGAGGCTTACTTTAAGCCTATTCTTTTTTAATGTCATGTAATTTTCACTTGTGTGAATAACGGCAACCATTTCCCTAAGAGTATCGTTCCCTAAAATGCCGTCGAAAGTTTCGAGGGAAGTTTTATTCTATCCTTTAAATTGAAAAGTTGAACACATGTATGCTCGCTAATTTTTATATCTCCCACCACTGATCTGGCAAAAAAAAGATTTTTATTTAAAATACGAGTTCTTGCATAAATGGGTTTCACATAATTTTTACTTGAACCCGTGTCCAGTAAGAACTTTAAAATTTTCCCGCTCTTTGTTCTTACCTCAAAGTATGGTAACGAAGAGTTTAACATTCTAAAAAATGTATATCAGTTGGTTCGCCAAACTGTTTTTCATTCTCCTGAACAGCATTTATGTGGAAGGTTCTCTGCGTCTTCCTCTACTGTTGATTAGAGAATTGCTGGGGCCTTTTTCCAACAAATGGGTTTGGGTGAGGCCTATTCATATAGTTTATTTTTCCAGACCGTATGGTCTGGGCTACGTCCATCGGTTCCAGACGAGATTGAGGTTTAGTTGCCTCGGTTGCCAATTCCGTGGGTTATCTTGCGGAAAATGAGTTAAATAAGGGTAGAATTTCTAACCCTTATCGAACTTTTGCCTTGTTGGTAATTGCGGTTGCGCATTACCTTTTGAATTGTGAGCATGATTTGCACTAAAATTTTGGTTTTGAAGTTTGGGGCAAAGATGAACGGCCTGCGGTAAATCCGCTGGTTCCTTAATACTTAGCAAACGAGGTAGATCTCCATTTAACCCTCTTATGAAGGTATCCAGGGCTTTTTCCCTGTAAGACTTAGTTGTGACATTAAGAGATTCACTGCCCATCTCCAGGTATGCAAATTAATTACAATTAATGAAAGGTTGGAGTACACTTTCTGATCGAAGTCTTGTATCGTTTGACTACCCTATACCAGGGTTGTCATCTGATATTCTAACACCGACAAGTCTCTCTTGTCGCCGTAGTGAGCCGATAAACACAGTAAAATTGCCTGCCAATAAAGAGGAGTATTGTAGGACTCTAGCGCCGTGTTTGCGTTTCCAGTTATTTTGTTCCTAATTACGCTAAGAATCCCTAAATATTTAGGGGTACCTTTCATTGATTTGTACATGGTTAAGATTCTACCCATACTCTTCCTCCACGAGCTGAATTCGCCCGATTGCCCAGAGAATTGCTTCAAGCATTTTACTACGTCCGGTATCCTATCCATGTCGTTTATATTGTCAGCGTGTTTACTTATTTGTTGGTTGCCTAATTTTGACAAATTAACACTAGGGTTTAGTGTTTCCTGAATAACTCGCGGTCCCTGTGTGACAAGTACATCGGATGCTATATTCGAAATAAGAGCCCTAAGATCGTCTAAGCTTAACTGTGTACTACCCGAAGGAGTGTCATTATTTGTAGAAAGGACGGGAGGACGTATTATATTATTGGAATTCGCCATTTTGTTATTTTTAAATTGAACAGTTTTTTTTAACCAATTTAGTATAATTTTAATTTTATTACGATTTTCTTAATTAAATATTACAACAGTTTTTCACTTTAAAGGAGAGATCCCGTAGGATCCCTATTCCCTATTCTTTTTTTTACACTTTGGTTTTACTAACTATGGAACTAGAGGGTCCTGTAGGAATCGTAGTTCCAGATTTTTTAATTTTTATCTTATATAATAATTTATTTTATATATATATTTAAAATAATTTAAATTTATTTTTTAAAAATGAATTTTATGATTATATAATAATTTATTTTATATATATATTTAAAATAATTTAAATTTATTTTATAAAAATGAATTTTATGATACGTTTTACAAAAATATTTTGTTTATATATGTGTATGAGTATATTTTCTTTACAAAAATAATTTATTTATATACTTTTTTTTTGGTTTTTTTTTTTGATATTTTCTTTAGAAAAAAAAAAATATTTTTATATTTTTCTAATATTTTCTTTAGATGTTTTAAATAACTTAAGGGTAAGGGAATTTTGTTGTCTTATTGTTACAAGGTAGTCTCCCTTCTTTGTTGGGGGAGTTTTCTTTATTTCTTGGGGTGTCTTCCATCTTTCTTGGGGAATCTTCTTAAATTTGTTTTTTGTTGCACACTTGTATTAAGTTGTTCGTTGGTATTTTTATTTGGATTTACATGTATGTTTGCTCAAATTTTAAAATTTCTGTTGTTTCTTGAATAATAGGCCGTTATTAATAAACCCTTATTTTAAACACTTTTTGTAATCAAGTATACCACTTTAAAAGATCTGGACTGTTTCCTTTAATAAAAGATTTCGAATCCTTTTTATTTTATTTTATTTTTAAATGCACATAAATTCTGTTTATAATTTTATGCACAATTCACTTGCTAATCTTAAATAGCTTTTTTTCAGATTAGTTGTTTTATTTATTGATGCAGAAATAACAAATGTTTTCTGTTTTATATTTATTCGCACTCCTTTTATTGGTATAAATCAAGACAAACCTTGCTAGTGGTTTACTATTACTACTATTAATTATATGTCGCGTGTCCTTCAGTTCAAAAGTTTTTGTTGTAAACTGTGATTAAAAGTAATAAGCTCCTCACAATTTGTGTTTCACTTATCAAAAGAGATTTAATTTTATTTAATTAACACACGATAAATCTATAAAACCGCTTTAAAATTCTTTTCAATCTTTTACTCTGGAATAATTGTTCTTTTATTTTTTTTTATTTTTTACACTTTGAGGGGAATATCCTTTTTTATTTATTATACTTTGTGGGGAATTTTCTTTTTTATTTATTACACTTTGTGGGGAATGTCCTTTTTTATTTTTTACACTTTGTGGTAAATGTCCTTTTTTATTTGCGGAATAGGCTGATACATTAATGTCCCCTTTTTTCGTTAGATACTCAGGAGCCTTATTTTCTGACTTTATATTCACTAAGCTCGAGCGCCAGTTAAAATTTTATAAATTATAAAACTAAAAAAAACTTTTTTTTTATAGAGTCTTGGAACTCTCTTTATTGAAGTATCGAAAAGAACTCAATTACAATATATGTAATTATTTTAATCTTATATTAACTTTCTTAATCTAATTTACAAATGTGGCGTGATAATTGCAGACATAAGGTAAGCACATTTTATTATTGAAGGAAAAAGACACAAAATCAATTAAAAGAAAAGAATTGCAAAATCAATAAAAAAATGCTGAATTGATAATATTGCATAAATAATTTTATTTTAATAAATTTAATAAAAGGGAATGTAATTGCGAAATGGTTAACTCAGCGATTTGAGTTGAGTTAACTTATCCGAGAATAATAAGCAGGTACTTTGCAGAATAGAACTGTGCTTTTGGAAGCATCCCTGGTGAACGTTCTCCATGGTACTTGGAATCCCGTTCATGCGTTAATAGATCCGGCAACCAAGGCTCGTTTTGCGCCTGTAACATCAGTTAAGACTTTTGGTACCATCACTAATTTTTCCGAACGGTAACATCTTATATCTGACCCTACGTGGTGCGATGATTAATACACGCGACTATCGTTCGCACGACCCCAGGTTCAACCCCGCATACAGCCACCCATCATTATTTAAGCAGCGTTCACATCGGTGTGTCTATCGAACACTTCGAGTAACCGACAAGTCTGGTAAGTGCTTCTCAATATGCGACGATTGGAATCGTTGTTAAACTGTAGGTCCCGTTGAGTGAGTCTAAAAATAGAATGCGTTTGTGCTCACTGAATGTGAGAAGCTCTCCCATATCTCATTTATGGAATGCAAGGGAATTTTTTTTTTTACATTTTACTGCGACTTGCGCTTTTAGGCGTTGGAGAACATTCCTAGGCCCAAAATTGTGTGAATATTTTAAGGAGAATTTCACACGGACCACTAATCGGGGATTGTCGATACGTCGTAAAGTTTAAATTCAAAATCGATTTTCCACAAACATTGAGATTGGGCAAGTCGAGGGAAGAGACCACAATCAGGCCTCACTAAAACAACGGCTAGAAGTAAATGCGGGGTGTTACCGCGTAATTAGTGAATACCGGAAATTGGGCCGTAAAAACCAGTGGTGGCTCCAGCATCCGAAATCCGTTTGCTACATCATCCCGTTATCAATCCGGAGAAGCTAACGTGCAAATTACGTGTGGTTTTCAATGATTCGAATTCCTTGGCCATTGACACTAGTCCCTGTTTTGGTCCGACTTTACAATCAGATTTGGTTATGCTGATATTGCGATTGAGGCTCTTTAAATTTGTGCTTAATTGATATTCGTGACTAAGATTTAACGGCCGTTGCTTTCGGAATAAATTGAGCTACCTTCCTGGCCATCAAAATTTTATTGTAATTGACTAACTAAAACGAAGTCGGTGTACCCTACGGAGGCTTAAATAATTCGTATTCAAGGTGCACTAGACTTGAATACGGCAGTAGTCGTCCACGACCAATTGTTTATAGTGCTCTCTTCGGCAGGTTTCGAACTCCGCAAATGGAATGGAAATTGACGGCACAGTACAGGTATTGCCGTTTATAGCTGTAGGCAGCTCCATATCATGGGGCTTCCGCTACATATATTCTGCTTCAATGTAGATGGAACAGCGTCAAAGCCATGTCTTGCAAAGGAGATATTATCCGTAATTGTTAAATTGTTTGATAATTTTGACCATTTTCGGGGAAATTACGAGACCTAAAATTGGTATCCCATGCGGTCTGAAGATAACCAGGAGAAATTAGTCGCTTCTAATGTGGTATGGTCTACATTTGTGTCGTATGGAAAATCTCATTGGAAAATTCAGGATATAGCACCAATGTATACAGACATGAAGGGAAAAACTGTACGAACACATGCGTCGTTCTGCAAAAACCTTGCGAAGACATCGGTTCTCCTTACTTAGGGCTCTGCGCTTTTTTCTATAAAATTCACCCATGTAACTTTGACACCAGGATCATTTCTAGTGGGAAACTCAGAAAAAACCTCAATATGCGGATGAGTATAGCAACTTAATGGATAAGAAACCTCTGGACCGCAAGGGCTCGCTGAACAAAATGATATTGCATGTTATCCATGACGAATTTTTGGTACCGTAGGTAAAGAATTTGATTCTTGCCGTCATTCATATTTACAAAATTTGTATTTTAGATAGGAAGTGGATGATCTGATCTCAAGATCATGGATTCTGTTTCAATAAAAATAATAACTGTGATCACTGATCGTCGACAGCGGCATACACTGCACACCAACGTGCCCAAAGGACCCAAAATAGCAGTATTAGCTATCAGCAAATGAGCTGATAATAAACATGTTTCGTGTCCGATAATCAGAATCTGCTATATTATGTCAAAAAGGCAATCTAAATATGAGTACGGGGTGTGGGGTTTTCATCCATTGCTTATAAGATTCTGTCGAGTGTGATATATGAATGATTAAATCTTGTTCTATCTGGCCTTATTAAACCTTATCAATTGGGAGTTAGACCTATTAAATCTAATCTCAAAGGAGAACTTAGCGTTAATTTGTGGCTTGTCAGTTTTGTGACGAAAATATAAAATTTAAAAAATACACCTTAAGATACGCTTTATGTCTTCAAGATAAACAGGCGTTTGCTGGAACTTACGCACTAGTATACCTAGTCCTGCCATATGTTTTGTTACAAATATAAAACGCGATAAAAAAAAAAACAATATTCTTATTGTATTCAAAATTATTTCATTTATTAGAAGGCAATATTGGTTATTAAAAAAAATTGTATTCACTCGAAATGGCCGCCTTTTGCTTTAACACAAGCTTTCAAACGGTGTGGCCATTGGGCTATAGCCGCACGTACGATTTCCATGGAGATCGAGGACGCTGCTCTATTTAATGCTGTTTTAAGGCTTCCCAAATTTCTGTGGGGAGTCTTGCAAGCCATATTCTCCAATTCTGACCACAAAGCATAATCCTGTGGATTGAGATCTGGACTCCCTGATGGCCAATTTTCTGCTGCTATAAAGCCAGGAATATTGACTCTGAGCCACTCCTGCGTGGTTTTAGCTTTGTGCGCAGGAGCAGAGTCCTGTTGGAAGATCCATCTACGTCCATTGAAAAGGGTATTGGTCAAACCCTTCACAACACCCTCTAACACATCTTTTTGGTAAACCTTTGCACCAGTTTTTACGCCCTTTTCACAGAAATGGAGGGATGTGACACCATGGTGGGAGACCCCCACCAAATCATTACGGAAGAGGGATGATGGCCACGTTGAACCCTTGGAACAACTTTTTTCGCTTCCTTAGATGAAGTGGCATAAATCTTGTCATTTTGTTTGTTGAAAACTTCTTCCACGGTAAAAATTTTCTCATCCGTAAACAGAATATTTTCATGGCCATTGTCCGCGTGCCACTGCAAAAGTCGCTTTCATCTTTCCAGCCTACTTTTTTTATGTAGAATATGTAGTAACTTGTTAGCTTGAGTTATACAACACAATGAGCGACTTATGTGGCATTTATTGATGTCTTCGGCATAAAATATTTTTATGCAAAAATGTCATCACTAGCTTGACTTAATATTCATAGGTGTATAATTAAGTTAAGTCAAATTAAGTATCTTTATATGTATATTTTAGTGAAGATTAATTTTTATTTTGTGATTTTCGATACGTGTTTTTATTTATACGTTGAAATGATAGCTTCGTACGTGCGTTGATGGCATGCTTCCAGCAGACAGGAAAACAACCCGAAGTGAGAATAGTGTTGCATACATGTATAATGCACAATAATAACTTTATAAAAGTTGTAAAAACTTTGAATGAGTTTTATCATATCCAACCGAATTTGACCTAACTGATAGACAACGGGATAGGATCTCAGGAGGAGAAACCCATGAATATTCAAATTGATTTATGAGTCGATTTTGCATATGTGAAAATGATGATGATATTGAATGGTGATGGTTGTTGGTCAGTCAGTGATAAACATGATTGTTCACCGAACAATGAAAGATTACAGAAGGGAAGAAGAATAAGCAATCTTTACATTTCATCAGCATATACATTAGAAGTCGTAGCAACCTGATATAAGGTATATACGCCAGTTTTTATGGTTATGTCATTTCTTCTTGAAGTCAAGAGCCTATTGGAAGCGATTAGTATAATAGACCGGTTTTGGCTGACAAATACTTCTGTTGACATCACGTCGGTCAATGAGATTCTCTTCCTGAACCTCAGATATTTTACATCTCTTCCAACGAGAAAAAAGTTCATCAGCATCTTTTGGTATTATTGTTAAAACGCTAAATGCTCAAAGGCACGGTGATATCGAATAGCTGACCCCATAGAACATATATGATCTCATTCAATATAATTAGTTTAATCATCTAAAAAATTACAGTTAATATGTCTAATATCGATAGCTAATAGAACGTGTGACATCTGATAAGACAAAGAGCCCCGAAACAGAACATTTGAATCGTTACTGACAATGAATATGTCCAGCATATAGCACTCTATTGGAAGATGTAAAGTATGTAAGATAAACGGTATTGCCAATGTGTAATCCAATTCGTAATGAATACATTCATATAATATATTAACATTAAAATCAGTGGTAATTATCACATCATTACACCCAATACTCAGAATTTCAAAATATTGTATTAAAGACCCATACGGAATACTTTTACAGAGTCTGTGTGCGGGGTTCGTGTCTTACCCAAATCACTAATTCCCATTATATGAACAAATTCAAGACTCCAAAGAAAAAAGAAAAACAAAAACTAAGAAGTGAAAAGGAAACTATTGAAATTAGTTGAATCTAACATTTAACCCCATTTTAGTTAACATATAATCACCTAATACCAAGGGAGACTTATTAATCAATATTTCTGAGGATTCTCCAGGTATATTGACAAGAATCCAAGTCTCACCAATGTCCCTTTTGACCTAAGATAATGGAATTTACCGGGACCCCTTCTATCTAAATCACGCCGTCTAATTTACATTAGGAAAATGCTAGAAATTTAAATTCACACAGCCATAATATAATATTCAGTTTATTTAATCAAAAAAAAAAAAATGGAGAAAAAGGAACAGACATTCATGACATGAAGAAAAATTCTCAATTTAGATTTTATAAAGACAAATTCTTTGAATTAATCCAAGATTGATTTGGGTTATTAAGAAACCAATAAAATAATCGTTCAACATTCTCATTCACGCGGTTTTGTTTATAGCAGAATTTTTAACATTGAAAAAAAAATTGTTCTGTTTAATAATGTTAAACGCTCACTAGTCATTTAAACAGCGGACGTTTAAAGAGGCGGACGGAAGAGCGGACGTGCAGAGTTTTAAAAGAAAGCCTTAATGATGATGTTGATGAATTACAAGATGTCGATGATATACATTTTTGATTACTTTAACCTATAACAATATATTGAATTATTTTTACAAATTTTGCCAAGATAAAAAAAAATAAATTTTGTATGTATAAAGACTACCATTAGCTTTACCAAATTCAAATTCTTTAATTGTGGTCTATATAAATTAAACGAATTTGTTACTTTATTCGTTTAGAATGAGTTGATAACTAACTAAACAATAATCGTTTACTTAAAACTAAAGC
>JAHXMU010023062.1:0-18890 GCA_019455685.1 Philornis downsi | reverse complement strand
AGAATAGTGAATTCCAGAACTTGGTTCCAACAAGATGGAGCTACCTGTCACACATCAAATGACTCCATGGCGATGGTGAAGCAGATGTTCCCTGGCAGACTGATTTCGAAAAGAGGTGATATCCCATGGCCCCCATGTAGTCCAGACTTGACACCTCTTGGCTTTTTTTTGTGGGGATACCTCAAACACAAAGTCTACAGTAATAATCCAAGAAACATCGTTCAGCTCAAGAAGAATATCCGTGGCGAAATGGCAGCCATTACACCAGTATTACTGAAGAAAGTTTTCAATAATTTTCGTTTGCGGTTAGAGGAGTGCTGTCGTAGAGAGGATCACCATTTAGATGATGTTATTTTTAAAAAATAAACTCCATTTATTACTCTACAATGCCTTAGATTTATTTTAACCATACCTTTTGTATTTATTTTTTAATCTATTTTTTAAATATGCACGTTCTATTGCGCCACCCTGTACTAAACAATGTGGCGCCTTGAAACTTAAGACATGTATTTTATAAGGTTGCCACTTTTTACCAAAATGTTTTCTTTCTTCAAACTACTGGCACCATCCATACGTAAGTCAGTTCACCTAACTGAGATTTCTGTACCGAATTTTGAATTTTGGTACAAATTAAACGCTCCCTATTGTAATACCTCTTCTATATTTATCCTTTAAGCAGTCGTACCCAGCACCCACAACTACGACTACTGCTACTACTACTACTACCACTACTACAATACAGTCTCTATTCGTAATGTTGCCACATCAGTGGCAGCTGATGCTGCCACTAAAGCGTATATGTTGTCGATTGTTTCCATAGCACAGAGTGCTGGTTCGCACTATCCATGTACACGATGACATTTAGGATGTACATGATGCTACGGCTTAGTTTAGTTCAAATTTTAGTTTGAAGTCAGTTAGTTTAGTGGAGGGTACAAACCCAGTGCCACAGTGCCCGTCTAGCAGATCCTCCTCTAAAAGCAGAAACAAACAGTACAGGCGAAAAAGAAAAAAAACAAAAAAAAAAGGAAAAAACAACCATAGTAGTGGAGAAACGAAATTAAACCACACATACTACGTGTTGGAATAGCCTCGAAAGTGTAACGACGTTCTTCATTTCGTATTGGCATTTACGTATGTTAAACAAACACTTCTGCATTCACATTTACATTTGCAAATTCTGTGTTCATCATCCGGGTCCGGGCGTTTAAGAATGAGTGAGTGTCCTTTGTAAATGTTTCTGTGTGTGTGTGTGTGCAGAATTTTTTTAATAATACACATAATTACATACTGTACTCTACTTACGAACGCACTAAGTAGAGTAAGTTTGAATATATATTCGTAATAAATTCACGTAAAACAGCTTTCAAATGAAGTGAACAGTGGGTGAAAGTGCTAATTTTTGATCATATGCTATTGCGCAGAATACAACAAAAGAACAAAAACACCATTTCAGATAAGTGTCAAAGCTGCATGTGTATTTTTAGATTACTTGTGCATGACAAAATTATCCTTGAATTTTGCTCATAAAAAGATTTATTTTTAAATATACGAAGCTAGGAAGAAGATGAAGAAGTTATGGATCCACCGAGTTATGGATTTACGTGCTTTAAAGCTTTTCTCGCCAAATAAGTATTTAGATGCGATCGCACCATAAGCACAAAAGAGAGAAGAACCGAAAAATGTAAATTCATACATCCTGTCGAAAAAGTACCGAGTATTGATCAATAAAACACAACAAATATTTATTCATTATTTAAACTTATTGCATTGCCTTCAAACTAGGCCCATTCTGAAATAAAATATATATGCCGACGAACAATCTAATTATTACAACATTTTTCAAATGCATTTTCCAACAAAGTCCTCAATTCCCGCCGTGAATTCTTTCTTATGTCTTCTAATAACAGAAGACGGGTGTGCCAGAGTTTGCCTTTTGGCAAGAGTCGGCCGGAGCCATATTAGGCAGAGTTGTTATAGACTTTTTGGTCAAAAATTCCTTCACAATTATAGCCTTGTAAAGTCGTGCGTTACGTTAGGTTAGGTCAATGTGGCAGTCTGAATAGGCAGATTCACTTACCAAGAAACACCACAAGAAACTCTTAAGTCGGACAATCTCTATATAGTCCAGATCTTTTAGGTCCTTAAAGAAATAAGAACCCAGGCGAGGGCCTGTTCGCCAGTACGGGGCAATTGCAGAGAAGGTGTTCTACAGAATCCTCCTTCTCTTCATCCCTGCAGTTCCTGCAGAAGCCACTGATCGCAACTTTCAGTCTCACTGCATGTCTTCCAATCAGGCAGTATCCCGTCATGATGGATACAAGTAATGAGACGTCGGTTCTTGATAGCGACAGCAGTTTGTGTGAACGCTTCAGATCTACGCGAAGCCACATCTGTCTGGATTGATTACAGCCTTGGACAGACGCTCACCTACCATTTGCTGCTAAATATGCTCTATCTCGTAGTAGCAGCTTCCGAATGGCTGGAGGCATGCCCACGAACTCTAACTCAGCTAGAGTCTCTAAAGTTGTCCCTAGTCTTGGCAGTTCGTCTGTTCTGCAGTTCCCTGGTATATCCCTGTGGCCCGACACCCACATAAGGTAAATGTTGAAATGCTGAGCCATCTCGTTAAGAGATTTGCGGCATTTCGGGGCTGATGTTGAGTTTAGGAAGGCAGAATCCATAGATTTAATGGCAGCTTAACTGTCAGAGAATATGTTAATCTCCACCGTGAGGAGGACGTTATGTCTCAGCCATTCTGCCACTTCCTTAATGGCCAAAATTTCGGCTTGATAAAAACCTCAGTAATCAGGTAGTCTTCCTGCCTAACTTAGCCTTAGGTCTTTGGAGTAGACCCCGAAACCTACCTGAATATTTAATTTTGAGCCGTCAGAGTAGAAGTCGACATGCAGTCTTATACCAGGAGTTCTACATTCCCATGTATCTCTGTTTGGCGTAAGTATATGGTCAGAGTGTAGTCAATAGTGCCTGTAATGTCAGGCACCATGTTAAGAATCACACTGTGACCATAATCACTGTTTGATCACTGTGACACGTTTCTTAGTCTTACTGCCATAGCTGCGGCAGTCTGCACACAAAATATGTTCAGGGTCAGTAAATGCAAAATTACATTTATTGCATCGGAGCGCACCTGTGATGCAACGACTAGCCATTCTTTGGATCTCATCCAGTATCCTACAGTATGTGGACTTCTCTCATGCGTTACGTAATGCAAAATCTATGGGGTTCCTTTCCACAAACCTGGACTTTCCCGATGAATTTGCTCTTCCAGATAAAAATATTTATTTACCATCTGACCTTCTAACAAGAATTTCCATAATCCGAGAAAACCGTCAACATTATATTGACATTTGATCAATTTTGAAGTGTTTTTTTTTCAGTTTCGGCACAGTTGGAAGGAGACTTATTGAATAGTTTGCATGTCAGCCTCATAAACAAGTTTTTCATCACCAACACGTGTTTTATGAATGCGGGCTTGGAAGTAACTGATTTTACCATATGGTTAGCGACTTTTACGCAATTGAATTTTTGACAAATTTCAAACCTAAACAACCAAGTAAAATTAAATGAATTGATTCCGGAGACTCAAAAAGTTCAGCGGCTACCTCTCTCCAATTTAAAAGACGATTTTTAGTCATCCATTCCGTCACTTTATCGATGTTAACTTGAGTTGAAGACGTTGATGACAGATCAGAACGTGGCAAATATTCCACGAAATCTCGATCGCTTTTGAATACAGTGTACCACTCATATTCATGTCTGTGCACGGAATGTTCTCTTGGCATGGAAGAAAGTAAAGTTTGAAACTCGATAATTCTGTCATTTGCTCTTATGAAAGCATCTAAAAATACTGATGAGAAATTGAAAAGGGGTACTCAATCTGCAGCAATTCGCAAAACATCAATTTTGGCGTAATAAGAAAAGAGAACTTGTAATTTAATATCCTTTAAACTCCTCTCCAACTAAAGATACGCATCATACGGTTAAGGAATAAAGTTTATTAAACACAATTTAACTCCCCGTATTTCATATCTCATTTTTCTCTATCTTGCGAAACTATTGCTGATTATCTCCCCCGCATATACATGCTCGAAGGACCACAAAATGTATATGAAGAGTGGGTGTGTGTGGCAGATATTCTCCCGAAGGAATTAAAGGGCGTAAGCAATGTGTTTTTAGTAAGGTTTTAGCATGTCGTTAGTGTCTTTTACGCAATTGAATTTTCGAAGAAAATTCACGTTCTTCAGAACCAGTCGAGCGCCAACAAGTTTCAAAGCTAAACAACTAAGTAAATTTTAATGAAACTTAAATGTTCAGCGGCTATCTCTGTCAAAATTTAAATGACGATTTTCAGCCATCTTTCCTTTGCTTTGTCGATGTTAACTTCACTTAAAATACGTTGATGAACGACCAGAGCGTGACAAATCTTTCACCACATCTCGACCGCTTTTGAATGCAGTGTACCACTTATATTTAAGTGTTTTTGGCAAGTCGCGTCCCAGCAAGCTTTTGTAATATTTTCGATTCGGCACATGAAACTCTACTTTCTAATTACAGTACACGGTTTTGTTAGCTCATCTCAAGTGTGTTTTGCGATGAATAAAAATGTCGAGTATTACGAATTTGTCTGAAATTTCAAATTTCGTATTTGAAATGGAATTTCGTGTAAAAGAGCAGCAGAAAATGATCGACGGTAAATCGACTGAGTCAAAAATACCTACATTTGAGAGCTACAGTGCGTTCAAATGCGATCAAGATGTGGTGAAAGATTTGCCTTTGCACTGCCCAACCATCAACGTCTTCAACTAAATATGGCATCGATAAAATGAAGAAAGTTATGACTACAAATAGTCGTTTAATTTTGAGAGAGATTGCTACTGTGTTTCACGAGTCACACGTAATATTGTACGATTTTTTGCCAGTCGACTAATTTCAAAAAACCTGAATATTTATCAAAAATTCTTTCTCAATCAGTCTAGAATGTGTCAACTCCGTTCCACTTTTATAAAATGAGTTATAATTGATGATTAAATATGGGGTTGCGAGCTTGACATGCAAGGCAGCCAAAAAGAGTCGTAACGCCACTCTCAAAGTCGATCAAAATTCACGGCAATGTTGTTTGTTTCTTTATCGCACTGATATGCAATCGGTATTCTTGCCAGAAGTTCAGGCAATAACTAAAGAATACTATCTGAGACTTATGCGGCGTTTGGAAGAGCAAATTCTTCGAAAGAAAAATCAGGTTGGTAAAAAGGAAACTCATGGATTTTCCACCATAATAATGCGTCATCTCATAAAGTTATCATTGCGAATGAATTTCCGAACGTAAAAACAAACCAAAACCTGGGAACCTATATAGTTTGGGCTGACTTTTTTGTCCGCTACCGCTTCAAGGCACCCGTTTTCAATCGATAGAATACATAAAAAAGAATTCGCTCCGAGAATTGAAAGCTTTTACGGAAAAATGTTTTGATAATTGGATTATTCGTTAACCCGCTGTGGAGGTGATAAAATAAATAATAATAAATGAATGAATAATAAACATTTTTATTCTTGAATTCCCAGCACTTTGTTTTGACAGAATATATTTCGCCTTAAAAGCGATTGTGTCCATTTAGTTGCTTACACGATTATGTTGCCGCAGGATCTCTAACTACAAATCCGTTCTATTTCATTCCATTTTCTGAATGACAGTTGTGCCAACTGCAAAGTATTTATGCCGTTACGTGGATGGCTGTAAAGTCGGAGTTATAATTTGTTCAGGACATCCACTGATTCGATAAGAGCCCTTCTTCTGCAAAGCGTAAATATTCTTTTTTAAGATGAGTTTATTAGACCACAACCAACAACCAACAGAAAGGAACAGAAAGGTTGTTTCAGCAACAGAGGTTTCGTCTAAGAGGTTTCGTCGCTAGGATGTTTATTTTGCTCAATAAGATGCCTTCTCACTTCAGCTGCCATCAGATAAATGTGTGATGACACTATAAGGAAATACTTGCCTATTTCGTAAGTTTGGACTTATACCGGTCATGAATTGCTTACAAAATTTTATTTTCAAGCATAAGATGATACTTATTGTTATAATAATATAATTGTAATAATATAATCGATCTCTTGGGAACTCGGTTTTGATTACATTCAACGAAATATGGAATTTCGGGAAAAAGTTCGCAATACCTAATCTTGGCAGCAACAAATTTCTCGATCACATATTTGTGAAAGGATTTTGTCTGAATAAAAACTGACTGTAAATAAACAAAATCGTTAAAAAACCCAACAAAAATCTTTGAACCTCATATACAGAACCAAACAAATCCATCGTAAAAATGTGAATTGATTTTGACTTTGACTGCTTATAAAAAAAAAACAATCTTGACCACAAAATATTCAATACATCTATATGATAAAAATGTCATTATACTCTCCGATTATGGCTGGTATTGATCTCTAAAGGAATTTCTATAGAATGCACACAAACTCTTAAACGGAATTCCGTTTACACAAAATTTCCCATTACAGCATTGATCTCAAATGAAGCATGCAAAAGGAAAATCTAAAATACAGGATTATGGAAGTAAACATTTTATAGTTTGAAGCAAACGGACAAATTGGTATTCGAGACTGATACAGGGTTGTTTGAAGTATATACTAGAAATGTTTTCTATTGCTTCCAAATGGTAATTGTTTAATATAAAAGCTTTGATATTTCTGATATTGATATTAAACGGAATTTTAGTGCAGGACAGAAAGAAACGATGTAAACAAAACTAAAAATACCTGATTTTTATTATATTTATTTCACTTCTTATAGATTTCCTGCCCTTGTATGTAATGTTCAAATGTAGAAATTCCTATACCTAACAAATATTAGATCATTAATGTCGTTTTGGGGAAACGGAAAAAGTCTCTAACGTTTAACTCAAATAATTCTGCATCAAATGTAAGTTTTTCCATTTTTGCATTTTGTTTGAGAAAATGAAATTTTCGCAAACGGAATTCCGTAATTTATAGAATTTGTATGCATTTTGTATTGGAAAAGGAATAAATACCAGCCCCCAAGCTTTAGTGGTTTTCCGTTAACATCCTTCCTTTCTACGCTACTTTACATTGACAGTTTTAATGTACAAATAGCGTCCAAATTGGCTAAACGGAATTCTGGTTGAGGGCAAAAACAGCAAAAATTTGCCGTGTTGGCTCACTTTGTACTACTGTTACATACATTCTGTATGGCAGCACAGTAACCACAACAAACACTGCCTCTTTCTCCACAGTAACTTGGTCGATCAACATTCCTACATTTGAATGTGGACGGTGGAGGGTTGGCTCAAACTTTTTCATCATTAAACCAAGTTTGGTTTTGTGTTATTTAAAACTGTATTTCGCCGGATAATGGCATTTCAGTTAACATCACCCAAAACTTTGGCAAAGTTTTGCGAGCTCTCGATTACGGCCATTTGATAGTTATATAATTTAAATAAAAACAAAACGAAAATGATTAGAAACATTTTGGGGTTTTTTTTTGCATAAGCACTGCGCTTGCCCTTTTTTTGCAGCGGACATTAAAAAGTTTTCAACAGTTAAACAATAACAGGAGAAAACCCAGCATAATTTATTGAAAAAGTTTTCACTTCAATGTTGTTGGGGAATAAATGTAATTTCTCATATAAGCGTCAAGGGAAAAGGAAAACGTCTGTATGTATCGCATATTCCACTAGGTAATATTTTTGTAAATACCGGTGATTAAAGAGACAATGCTGAAACTACATTACAAATGAAAATGAGAAAAGTTATGGACTTCCGAAAAAATGGCTTAAATCTATATATAATGTTTGAGTAGAGTTATCAGAAGAAGAAACAACAAACTTGATTATACAGGGACTTAAGCCACCCTTAGGCTAATGTGACTTTTTTGATATTTTTCTAAACTTTTCTTTATCATTTACTTGTTAATCACAATCAATACACAATGATTGTTGATGAACTTTCTTTGCGGACCACACTAATTAAGGGTGTGGATATTGAATAATACTGGAAACATATTTCAGTGGACGTTTTATTGGACAAAAGAGCTAAGTCGAAAAGTTATGCACAAGAAGACGAAGTTTCAGCCACGACCAATTATCTTACAGAGGAATCATTACATATAGATTGTTAACAAGACTATAAACTACAACATAGGTTGGACTGGTTAAATTTCGCATCTGTTCACCTATTTTTAATACATCTATCACAAAACATTACCGTAAACTTTAATGGCAGAAGTAGCTGCACCGTTTTACATACAAACTTTGAACTTTTCATATCAAATCTATGCCGAAAGTACGAGATCACAAAAATAGCCGAACTGACGTATAGATGATGATGCCAATAGTTTGAAAAATGTATTTTCTTGAAAAATGGTAATCTTATAAAACATATGTTTTAAGTTTCAAGGCGCCACATTGTTTAGTATTTTTATTTGAGCCATGAAAAGTCAACGATCTCAGTGAATTTGTAAACATGGAAAAAAATTGGTCACCGTTATGTAATTCAATATTTCAATATGAAAGATCTCAGTCCTACCAGTATTAAAGACGAGCTACATTCTACTCTGGTAAAGTCTGCCCCTTCGTTTACGACTGTAAAATATTGAGTATCAGAGTTTAAACGAGGCTGTACGAGCATCCAACGTAGTGGTCGGCCAACTGAGGTTAAGAAAATTCACAAAATATTATTGGATGGTTGGCGACTGATGATGCGTGAGCTAGCTGAAATGATAGGCATTTCAAAGAGTGCTATACAATGTACATTGACCGATGATTTGAAGATGAGAAAACTAATTACAAGATGGGTGCCGCGCTTACTTTCAATAGAGCGTCGTGAATATGTTTAAATAGGTTATTTGACGATGATTCACCGCAATAAAGCCGAAATTTTGAGTCGATTTATAACCATGGGTAAGACACAAACCTGAGACAAAGGAATAGTCAAAGTAGTGGACTGGAGTGGGAGAATCATGTCCAAAGGTGGCGACGACGGTTCCATCTGTAGGCAAGGTCATGGCGTCTGGTTTTTTGGGATGCGCATGGGATCATTATTATTGATCATCTTCAGAAAAGAAAAACCATCAGCGGCAAATATTATGCTAATTTACTGCAGCGTTTATGTGATGAAATTACAGAAAAAATGCCGCATTTGGCGAAAAAGAATGTGTTGTTTCGTCACATATCCACTATGATGGCCAAAGTTAATGAATTAAGGTACGAATTGTTTCATCACTCACCTTATTCGCCAAACTTAATTTCCTTGGACTACTTTCTATTCTCAAGCTTGAAGATATGGCTCGGTAATAAAAGATTTGCCAACGATGAAGAGGTGGAGTCTGCGTTTGATGGCTATTTTATAGAGTTTGACAGTTTTTATTATAAACAGGATATAAAAGCTAAAAGAAGATTAAGTTGAAAAATAAAGAAACCTTTTCACAGTTTTTTTGGGTATTCTTAGTTAAGTCGGCTTAAGGTAGTTTTTTTTCGCACATTTCGAGCGGTATCTCTGGGATAACTTAATGAATGTAGGTTTTCAAACGCTCCTAAGTTCAGCAAATATCCGCGCAAACACGCTCGTTGACACAAACCCACAAAAAATTCTAAGGGCGTCAAATCGCATAATCTTGGTGGCTAATTGAAGTTGGCAAAACGTGAAATTATCGGTCGTGTTTGCAGCTAATGCACCGTCTTTTTGAAACCACATATCGTTCAGTTCATAATCTTCAATTACAGGCCAAAAAAAAGTGGGTTATCATACGGCCATACTACTCTGCATTGATGGCAACTGTTCCTTCAGCGGTATTTTCGAAAAAATACGGCCCAATGACACCTTCAGACCACAATGCGCACTAAACAGTCATTTTTTCGGATACAACAGCTTTTCCACAATTACTTTTGGGTTCCCCGAGCCCCATGTGCGAAAATTCTGCTTGTTGACGTAACCACCGGGTAAAAAATAAGTTTCTTTGGTGAAGAAAGTTTTGTTCGAAAAATCGGCATTGAAAGTCAGTTGCTGTAGCACCCAATCAGCATATCTACGGCCTTGTTAATAGTCAGCCGGCTTTAATTGTTGCTTGAGTTGGCCTCTATGTGGATGGAGGTGCAAATCCAAATGCAAAATACGCCATAATGCGCCGTAAGATAGGCCCGGTTGTTGAGAACGCCGTGGAATCCACCAATGCGGATTATCCTTTACACTTTCACTAACAGGAGCGAAATTTTCGGCAGTGCGTCCATTGTGATGATGCACAGGCCTGACCACATCTGTAGAGTTCTAGTCGCTTCAAATGTTCTATATAATCTTGCTAATTCCTTGCACGTAGGACAATTATGACGACCATAATCACCCCGTAATGCACGAAAAGTGCCCTCGTTTGAACCACTACTTTTGTAGTAAGTTTTAACGGTTTTTACGCGTTCTTTGTTGATTAAATGGCCCATTTTTGTAAACGGCAAGTCTTTCACTAAATAAGTACACTTCAGATGACAGGTGTTTAGCAGCTAACAGCCTTGCCACATCGACGGTTTTGAAACCACTGAATGGATATTAAACAAACATATTCCCTTACATGCCATGAATGAAACATGTGAGATCGTCTTACATTCAGTGAGCTTATACGAATAATATTTTCGGAATCACTCAACGGCATCTAGAGTTTAACGACGATTAAAAACGTTATAATTTAGACTAACCACAGTTAAAGACGATCTCTCGTTCTGATCGTCTGATCTGATCGTCAAATATTCTATCGCTTTTGAATGGACTGTTTCACTCATATACGAGGTGTGATCAAAAAATAACGGCTATTTTAATTTTTTTCCAAAAAGTATTTATTTATTCTCAATTTCTATTTTATTTCCTTTAAAGTAGTCCCCTTCAGATACATATAATACACTTGTGCCAGCATTTCTTCTAATCCTCGTAACACTTCTAAAACGCGCTTTTTGGTGTCGCCAACAGCTCCTGTTTCGATTTTTCTTTTGTCTCCTCAATCGTAGCAAAACGCTTTCCTTTCATCGGTGTCTTCAGTTTTGGGAAGAGGAAAAAGTCAGCGGGAGCCAAGTCCGGTGAATACGTTGGTTGGGGCATGATTGCGGTCTTGTTTTTGGCCAAAAACTCACGCACAAGCATCGATGTGTGAGCTGGTGCGTTATCAAGGTGCAAAATCCATGATTGGGTTTTCTACAATTCTGTGCGTTTCTGACGAATTGCTTCGCGCAAACGGCGCATAACTTCAAGGTAGTATTCCTTATTGACCGTACGACCTTGTGGCAAGAATTCATGATGCACCACGGCATTGCAATCGAAGAAAACAGTGAGCAAACCTTTCACATTTGAACGAACTTGACTTGGTTTTTTCGGTCCAGAACGAACATCGTCATTGACATCTTTTCAGCCATCCTTAAACCGGTTATACCACAATTGAACTTGTTTTCTGCTCATAGTAGACTCGCCAAACACCACAAATGTTTTTGCACATTTAATATAATTTTTTACACAAAACTTAATACAGTTTTTTTGATCGATCATTTTTTCGAATAAAAAAAAAATCGAAGAGCACACCAAAACACGATTAACATTTTTATCTGTCAAAAACAAACTGACAATCCAAAATGGCTGATATTGTCAACATATATAACAGACATGTGTGCAAGCATAAAAAAATGCGAAAATCGAACATACGTAGCTCACGAAATCTGAAAAAAAACGCGTTTTTTTAATCACAACTCGTATAGGTATTTTTGATAAAGTCTATCTATTGTAAGTCTCCTATAACATTTTCAGCAATTCTAGCACAAATTCGTATTCATATTTGTATGCATTGTATAAATCGTAAAAATCACTTGAGATGAATTATCAGGAACGGGTACTGTAAACAAACTAAATGACAGATCGCATTCAAGATCCGCGGCAGCATAGACAACAGATAAGGCAACTAAGCGACGCGTTAATGTTGGCAATCCCTTTAGCGGATTTTTTATTTGCCGATAACTTTCTGGTCTAAATAAAGATATTGGCTATCTGTGTGGATGGTCGAATTTCATCCACCACTCTGTAGCTTCTGTTAAACTTAACTCTGTGTCTTTGCATTTTCCCTCACTTAGGATTAGCCACAGAAAAGCTGCATTAATACTTACACTTTTCTTGAAATTTTTCGACTGTATGACCCTTTTCTGACTGAGCCGATACTGTGTTTCGCCCGGTATTTCGTGCACAGCGTGATTGATTACTCGTATGTAGAATTTCTAATGACACAAATCTACCGTTGAATTTATACCACAAATCGCTGTTGAAAGGTGTTATTTTTAACACAAAACTTAACTATTCGTGCATTAGTTTAAATTGATATAAACTTTCAAAGCCTTCCTCCCTTGAGATTACATATTTTAGCCATAAAATTTGTTACATTTTCCATTTTCCTTAATCCAGTTCACTGACAAACACCAGGCTCTTGATGTTTATGTTTGTTGTTGATAAATTTCATTAACGAGATTACTTTTGTGATATTTATAAATTTATGATATATCTGCATAAAAATTATGAAAAGTTTTCGCACTCTATTTGGGTTAGACTTCTTCTTATACATCAAAAATAACCTAAGGCTTTTCCTTGCCCTCTGGGGAGACTTTTGAGTAGAAAGGAGGCGCAAAATACGATAGATAAAAACAATTCGCAAGGCAGCCATAGCAGCCACGAGTTAGTTTATCATCATCATCATCTTCTTCTTTTTCTGACCCATTAAAAGTTGTTGGCTTATGATGATGGAAACATCGAAAGTGAATATGTTGAAATCTTCACCTGAGATTTTCCCTTTGCCTTTTGTGGCGCCCTCAGAGTTTGGACATCCTTGCGGTACAACATTTTGAATTCTCGAGTAATTAATGATTGTTCCTTTTTAGGTTTTGCTTGCTTCCACAAATGGCAGAAGCACCACCACGAACTGATGTTCGTGGCAAGAATTGCAAATAAATTGAAATCAACTGTAAACAGAAGCGTGATTGGAATGTTTTAAATTTTGCAGGAGATAATGAAAACGACTTAGACTTAGGCTTATCAACACGTAATAATCTAAATTATGATTGTAAGA
Organism: Philornis downsi; assembly: GCA_019455685.1. Classification (NCBI taxonomy): domain Eukaryota; kingdom Metazoa; phylum Arthropoda; class Insecta; order Diptera; family Muscidae; genus Philornis; species Philornis downsi. Next base: position 5,755 of record JAHXMU010023062.1, on the reverse strand, counting down.
AGTTGGAGGAAATGAAATTAGTGATTAGTAGGGCAAGCATTTTTGTGAAATTACTTGGTTTCTCCAGATAACCGACAATTAATGGTGACTAAACATCTTTACAAATTACAAAATTCGCTAAAGGACAGCGTTCATCCGTAATATTTGTTACGGACTGTTTTTACTGTTCAAATTTGGTAAAAATGGTTTTAAAATGCAGTGTTTTTCTTAAAGTAAAATTCAAAATGTCTCTAATGATGGAAAAATAATAAATTTCCCAGGCTCAGAAACGAAAACAAAGAGCGTAGAAAAACATTTGACAGAACTTTGGGACAAGAAGTTTGACATCAAATTATATAATTCAGTTTAAAGAAGAAGGCCGCTGAAGTGAAGATTCTGTGAACAAATTATACATTTTAAAAATTAACTAAAATTTTAAAGATTGTTATAAATATGAAAGCCAAATGGCATCAACTTGCTTTTGGATATTTTACACCTAAGTTTTTAACAAATTCCATGTATGGTGCGTAAAATAAAAAAATAAAATTTTCAAAATTTTCTTTGCATTCCATGAATGGGATATGGGAGAGCTTCTCGTAGTCAATAAGCTTACAAGCTGGTGTCCGGAAATGGACAGCAGCAACGACTAAATACGCCATATTTTGCAATTTTTCTTCGATTAAGACAAAATCGCAAGCCAGGTGGCTAAAAATGAAAACAGTGTTTATGATCTTGATACTGTAACAGTCAATCATAAATAATTTTGGTTTCGCCGATTCTGTTGCGATAATTTTCACTCCAAAGATGCAACACGCTCTGGAAAGTCAATTGTCGAAAATGTCGATACCTCTGTAAGCACTCTTTCGATAGACCAGGAGCTAAAGATTGCACAAAAGTCAGTTTTAAATCACTTAAATAAAGTTGGGTACCAAAAGAAGGTCAATGCAAAGCTGGTGCCGCATCAGTTAACGCGAAAAAGCCTTATGAATCGAATTTCCATTAACGAATCGCTCGTGAATTGCAACAAAATCGATTCATTTTTGGAGCTGATGGTAAATGGTAATGAAAACTAGATCACCCACGACAACGCCAAGCGAACATGATTAAGATCGAATAGCGATGATCCAGTCCAAACGGTGGTCAAGTCAAGATTAACAATCAGGAAGGTTTTGTTAGGTGTTTGGTGGGATTGACATGAAACCATCTACTATGAAACTTCCAATTTGAATCTGCACTGTCAAGTATTGGACCACCTAAAGAAAGCAATCGTCCAAAAGTGGCCAGCCTTGTCCAATAGAAGAGGAATTGTGATCCATCAGAACAACGTCAGAATACACATATTGATAGCGACTCGCCAGAATTTTCGAGAACTTGATTGGGAAATTTGCATACATCCGCCTAATAGACCGGACCTGACTTCAAGTGATTACCAACTTTTATTTTCGAATAATTTTGCTGGTGAAAAATTTGCTTTAAAAGAACCTTGTGAAAATCAACTGTCACAGTATTTCGCCAATAGGGACGAGTGTTTTCATGAGAGAGAAATAATAGAATTGCCTTCAAAATGGCAACAAGTTATCGAGTAAAACGACGAATACTTTACCTATATCGGGCCTTTCAAACTGTGCTAAATAAGGCTTTAAATGTCGTGCACGCTTTTAGGGTATCACATATACAAAATGAGTCAAATTGTGGTCCCTCTACAATTTGTGTTAGGAAGACTTCAGCCAATAATAATTTTGTTTCTGTTATTGTCATTCAATTTAGAGTATTTTTTGATAAGAACCTAGTAATTTATCAAATCTCCTTCTTGCCACTTATCACACTTTTGCACCAGCTTAAAAAGACGTTGGGTGAAGGTATAAATAAGTCAATTTGCTTGGCAGAAATTTTAGCACTGGTACTTATGAGTCTTTAGTATGGGTTCTACTTGCAATCAATAATACAGAGTTATCCATTTATTGGTTTCCATACCGCCGGTCTGGCAAGGCTGTCAGCTGTTAAATACCTGTCATCTGAAGTGTTATTTATTTATTGAAAGGTTTGCCATTTACGAATGTGGATCTTTTAACAACCGAAGAATGCGTAAGAATAGTTAAAACTTACTATAAAAGTGGTGACTCAAACGTGGGTTTTTAATCAAACAACATTTTCTTCAACGATGAGGGTCATTTTGTTATGTCAACAAGCAAAATTGTCGCATATGTGACTCGGAGAGCCCAGAAGTGATTGTAGAAAAGCCATTGCATCCGAAAAAAGTGAATGGTTGGTGCGCATTATGGCCTGGAGGTATCGTAGGGCCGTATTTTTTCGAAAACTACCTTAAAAAGGATCTACTGCTGCAAACAATCCAAAGGCGGTCAGTTAAATGACATCATATTTCGTACATAACGGCAAGAAAAAGTTTCATCGAAATCAAAACGTTATATGTGTTTTATTTAGTTTACTTTTGAAACCGTAAAATGGATAACCCTGTATTCGTATGTGTATATGTTAAACCTAAATTGCCAGATCTAACGATTTGCCGCCGAACGTGGCGATATAATAACGTTTTTGACGACGAAATTCTTGAAGTTCTTGCCTGTTTTCTAAGTAGTTGGCAATGTTTTTGACGGTAAAATTGCACAATAAATTCCATGCACGTAATTCTTCTGCATATGATTCTTTATCACTCAAATATCTTCTCTTCGCACAAGACATCTTCTAAAGACATCTCATATATAAAACTTAAAGGAATGCCCATAAAAAAACAACAAATCCCTTCCTTAACTTAGAAAATCCCCAGCATCTTTTGCACGTTTGATGTAGTTAACCAAGCTTAACCACCACCCATTTGAAGAGAATTTGAAAGTGCTAACATTAAGGCTTTAGACAGAAAGCCAATTTAATTATCGCACGTTAAATATACATAGAAATGTGTATATTTTTCTAAAAATGCACACCACATATTCAACCAACCAGCTGTTTCCCAAATAACTTTTCCAGTCATAAACAAGCAATGATAATGACAATCATTTGCCCTCTGTATGGCAACAACATAAGAGTATTCATACACGTACACATATTGGTGTGGCAGTGCCTCAGCCATAAATCAGTTAATGTTTTGCTTTCATCGTCAAGCAGAGATCCTACCCTTTGCGGTAATCAGCTGTTGCAGAGTATGGTTGATTTTTTGGCAACGAAGGAAATAAATATTAATGAAGACACAAAATAACAAGTTTATACTTTCATTTACCTTGAAAGCAAAATGGTTCTCTCAAGGAATATATTCAAACACCCATAATTTTAGGCCCAAAGGGAGCTGTGACGTTGGAATGTGCTGACTTAAAGTGCTTTAGAAAAATGTATTCAAACAAGTAAATGAAAATGATGAAAAATGGATTGTGTAAAACATTTTGTTATTCATTTCGAGTTAAATAGGTTTTGAAATTTTAAACAAATTGACGGTTGCTCCTAAGTGGACCACAGGAGAATCACAAAGTTTAGTTCGTTACATAACCCTACAATTTTCTGGTACGAGAGCCGATTTTAGATATCAAAGCATGATGCCAAAATTAGTAATAATAATTTCATAAATATTCTATCACAAAAATACGGAGAATTGATTATTTAAAAGGGATTGTCTTAAAAGAATTGTAGCAAATTTATCCTTCATAATGACACAGAATTTAAGCACGATCTATCATTTAGTTCGCTTACAGTGTTCGATTTTGTTAATACATCTCAAATATGTAGTGAATGTAAGATTTTTGCATTGGATAAAAATATCGAATAATGGACCTGCCTCAAATTTTATTTTGCAAATGGAATTTTGTGTGCCGAATCGCTAAAAATGGTACAGAAGGCTTGTAGTGAATTGATTATTATCAAAAAAGACTTGCATTTGGTTGGTACAGAGATCGCCAAAAAGCGATCGAAATGTGGTAGAAGATTTGCTTCGATCTGGTCCGTCATCAACGACTTCAACTAAAGTTAATATCGATAAAGTGAAGAAAACCAAGGCTGAAAATAATCATTTATAAGGGCGACCCTCAAATTAGTCGATCTAACAAAAAGGACACAAAAAAGTTGGGAAAAATTCTCTTTATTTGTCAACACAATGTCCTTTTAGCTCGATACACTAGTTCCAGCGATATTCTATAGCTTCTATAACTTGTTTGTAATAAGAACTGTCAAACTCCTTAAAATAGCCATTAACCGCAGACTCCACCTCTTCATTGTTGGCAAATCTTTTACCATCGACCCATTTTTTTTAAGTTTGGAAACAGAAAATAGTCTGAGAAAGGTAAATCTGATGAAAAAGGTGCGCGATTAAGCAATTTAAACTTTAATTCATTAATTTTGGCTATCGCAATAGTGGATGTGGGAACTGGAGCAGTGTTTTGATAAAACAACACTTTTTTCCAGGCCATAATTTCATCCATAATTTCCATATTTTCATCACCTAAAGGCTCCAATAAATTATCATAATATTCGTCGTTGATGGTTTTGCTTTTCTGAAGATAATCAATAAAAATAATCCCATGCGCATCTCAAAGAACAAACACCATGAACTTGCTTGTAGATGGAACCGTCTTCGCATTCTTTGGACGCAATTCTCCCATTTCCGTCCACCGCTTTAACAATTCCTTAGTCTAAGGCGTAAAGTGGTGGATTCATGTCTCATCCATGGTTATAAAACGACGCATACATTTAGCGTTATTGCGGTGAAACATCGCTTTACACTCCACTGAAACATCTTCACGACACTGTTTTTGTTCTATTGAAAGCAAGCGCGGCACCCGTCGTGCGCACAGCTTTATCATTTTCAAATTTTCAGTCAATACACGCTGTGTAGCACTGTTTCAAGTGCCTATCATTTCAGCTAGCTCACGCACTTTCAGCCGACGATCATCCAATACCACTTTACTGTGTCCGGGGTGGACATCTCAATTGGTCAACCACTGTGGTATTTGTCTTGGCAGCTCATACGGCTTCGTTTAAACTCTGCTACCCAATATTTTACAGTCGTAAACGAAGGTGCAGACTCCCCCCAAGTAGAACCTAGCTCGCTTTTAATATTGGTTGGACTGAGACCTTTCAAATGGAAACATTGAATTACATAACGGTGACCAATTTTTTCCATGTTTACAAATTCGCTGAGATCGTGCACTTTTGATGGCTAAAATAGAAATACTAAACAACAATGGCGCCTTGAAACTTAAAACATGTATTTTATAAGATTGCCACTTTACACCAAAGTATTTTTTTCATACTACTGGCACCATCTATACGTCAGGCCGGATAGTTTTGGGATCGCCTCGTAATTGATAGCCATTGAACACCCACATTCATAAAAGTGTTATAATTGGCAGTGAGACGTTTGTTTACAAGTTTGACATGCTATACAGCCAAAAATCTTCAGAAAGGCGTCTTCCAACTGTTCCCAAGCTGCAGGAAAAACCCCAATGTCAATCAAAACTCAATGCAGAGCTCTTGTAATTCTAGCAGGAGGATCAGATAGCAGACAATGAATATATTCATATATAGAAATATGGTCAAAATAATAAGTACACCCTATATTTTTTTAAAGTCTCGTAGACGAAAATTTATATAATATATAAAAAAACAAATTTTAATTTCTTTTGTTATAACAGAAATAAAATAAATACTAAAACAATAACAAAAAGCAAAATTAAATTCAGTATTTTTCAAAAAGTAAGAAATTAATCAAAAAACATTGGACAAAATAATAAGTACAGGGTTGCCCATATTCGACGGACCCATCTGGCAACGC
>JAHXMU010023060.1:0-13410 GCA_019455685.1 Philornis downsi | reverse complement strand
TGGGCTCTTATTTCTTTAGGGACCTGACAGATCTGGACATCATAGATGTTGTTCGACTTAAGAGCTTTTTGGGGCGCTCAGAATGGTTCAACGTAGGAAACTAGGGACAGCCGTGGTACCACAATGGACTATGTAATCTAAGTGAGTCTGTCTACTCAAACTACCACACTGACCTAACCTAACCTAATTTCCTATCGAAATGAAGTGAAATTAAATTTGTAGATTTCAAATTTTTTTGTAATTTCATTGCAGATAAGGGAATAGCATTTAAAATTTGCAACAATTTTATGTCTGCTACTGGAATCAGTATCAAAAACTTATTTTTTATCATTTTTGTGTGAATGCCTGATTTAGAAACATGGCAAAATTATTTCAAGTTTGGATTCTATTTCTATGACTGTGCCCGATTTTGTGTGCTATAACAGCTAGTTGGTGATATAGAAAAAAGTTTTAGCTAATTAATTATTAAAAGTGACCATTACCTTCCCTAGGGGAAAATACTTTTTTTTGTCTATTCTCTTACTAACGTCTCAGGTATAAAATTAGACAGGCTCGAAAAGTTCTGTCGAATCGAAACTTTTATACAATCCACTTTCCATTGCGGAGGAGGATTCTTAAACGTTCCCTGCTCAATACTACATCGCTCCAAGAAAATATCGACTGAATTATTTTCTTAGTATTTCTCAGCAATTACAGCGGCGCCAGTAAAAAGTTTTTTAATTGGAATGGTTACTACCTGTTTCTATTAACTGGCAGCGTATTTCGCTTTTAGTTAACTAAGAAATATTAAAAAGTTTAGGAAAATATTGAAATGACTTTTGCCTTTTTGCAGTAACAGTAATCGTAAATTGTATTCTACATTGCGAGAGAGGGTTCCTAAACGTCCCCTGCTCAATAATACACCGCTCCAAAAAAATATCCACTGAATTATTTTCTTAGTATTTCTTAGCAAATACAGCGGCTCAATTAGAGCGGTGCTAGTTAAATGTTTTGAAATCGGAATTGGTATTTCCTGTTTTTGTTTTCTAATATTAAAAAGTTTAGAAAAATATTGAAATGTCTTTCGCATTTTGCAGTAAAGGTAATCCTAAATTTTATTCTACAAGGTGGCTCACGAATCGTGCTACAAACATAAAACGGGAACCAATGGAGACCGTTATTTAAAGATGTTGAAAGAGTTTTTTTTTGCACAGATCTGCACCAAAGACGTATCCGCGTCAACGGCATTTGGTTCCGACAAGATGAAACAACTGCACACATAACCATATCGGTTACGGCGGAGCTCCAACGAAGACTCTCAAACCAATTAACATCCAGACACTCCACTTTCCGCTCGCTTCCAAGGTCACCGGATCTGACTGCACCAGACTTTTTATGGGGTTATGTCAAGCAAGAGGTGTACAAAACGAAACCAACGAATTTGACTGAATTAAAGCAGTCCTTTAATACAATAATTGAGCCGATCTCGACTTCAATCCTTTAGGCCGCAATAAATTTAAATTGAATTTTCTATACAATAAAAGTAATAAATGAAATATATCGATTAGAAAAAAAGTTATATGAATTTCTTATTGTAGCACACTTGGTGCGCCACCCTGTGCTAGGCCAAATTTGCCATTTGTGTCGCTTGCGGTTTATTATACCCTAAATGAAACTCCCTCCACTCATATAATTTATCAAAAAATACTAAATTACAGTAAAAAAATTAGTATTTTAAAGAACTTTTGAATTCGTTTGCTTCATAAGTACATCAAAATTGAAGTTCCTCCCTCTCTACATGTCTATCAAACGTATTCAAATTGCTTTTAATTAATGAATTAAATGTTAAAAACCTCGGAGATCATAAAAACTGTTGGAGATGAATCTAGCTACTATATGAGACAAATTTTTCAATTTTCTCCACTGACGTGTTATTTATTTACTGAAAGGTTTGCCATTTACGTATCCTTAACAAACGAAGAATGCGTAAAAATAGTTAAAGCTTACTATGAAAGTGGTGATTCAAACGTGATTCAATTGGACCGATCTTGTCTTTATTGCATGAAAAGTTTCCAGAAAGCGTAATATCTCTGTTTGGCGACGTCAATTGGCCACCAGGCTTATACGATTTGTCGCGGTTAGATCTCTTTGTGTGGCTACATAAATCACCGAGTTTGAGCGGGTAATCCCCAAACGTTGGAGCATTTGAAAATTAATAATCTTCAAGTTATCGCGGAGATACCGCCCGAAACATGCGAAAAAGTGCTCGAAAACTACCTCAAAAGGATCTACTGCTGTAACCAAGCCAGAGGCGGTCATTTAAATGTCATTGTATTTCATACATAATGAAATAAAAATGAAAGCTATGAATAGCTTTGTGTGTGGTTTGTTTAACTTTACTTGTGAAATCAAAAATTTTTACCTTAAAATTACAACATTTTTGCAAACATTTCACTTAAAAGGCAGTTTTTATCTTGTCAACATAACCCTCGGTTTTGACTCTAACCGTCTTACAATACTACTGGTTTTGAGGAACGTGCCTACCATATTATGCGAGAAGGAGTGTCGAATAACCACTGCAATGTATGTTTCTATTTCCGGGCTGTTCTTTTGAATTTAATTATTGTACAACCTTAACTTCACGGCAGTCTTTTCACGCGAAGGCCCCAATAACTCCTTCACTGAAATCTTCGCCAGCAATAACAACAGCACCGACCGCCCACAACACTCCAAAAACGGGATATGTAACGAGATCAATATTGCAGATGTAACTCATTCCATCTATTTGCCTGTCTGCTCGAATGCCACTCCGTTAGTCGATATATTGCAGAAGTATATGATGGTACTTTGGTATGTCGTGACACTTTGATGGATGTTTTATGTTATCTTAAATTTGTGTTAGTTGATAATACGAAAAAAAAAACAAATGGGATGAATAGGAATGTGGTAACGGTGGTTGGTTACAAAAGAAACATCTTAAATTAGTTCAATAATTATCATGTCCATCAAGTAGCAAGCAAGAGTACATTTACAAATTGCATTAGCAACAGTTAAAACTAGGCCATTTTTATTGTAACTAAATGACAGAGAAATCTATTGCAGTACAAACATCAATGTCCATAGAAAAGACGACAACTTCTCACATTTAGTAAGCTAGTTTTACAACTCATTAAAACACCATTTACTATTAAATAGTAACAACGTAAAATTAACTTTTGCCCATTGCATGAAATGCAACAAAGAATAATTGATACATTTCTTCCTATTTTCTGTTGCTTTGCCATCCGTAATATTTAATTAACTTAGGGTTATCTACTTCGTCATGTTATTGCCGCTCGAAATGTACGAAAAAGTGGCCGAAACCCACTTTAAAAGGATCCACTGTTGCAACCAATCCTGGGGCAGTCATTTAAGTGACTTCGTGTTTCGTAGATAATGGCAGGGTCCAAACATTATAATGAATTGAAGGAGTCATCGAAATCATAGCTTTATACAGTGCTTATCAAAATGAAAAGACACTTGTTTTTTAAAATATTTTCTAAGACATCTCACTTGGTAAAATAAAAATTACAGAATTGCCAAAAATTGTAAATCATTTTATAGTATCATTTTTAATATTTTTAGTTTGATTTAACAAATTAGCAAAAAAAATGGGGTTTGCAGCCGTATCAAAATGATATGATATCTTGTAGCGCTTAAAATGAAACAATATGTTTTGAAGTCTTTAAAAAATGTTAAATTAATAACCAATTGAATTTCCCTGGGCTCTTCCAACATCAAAATTTCTAATAAATCAAATTCTATTAGATTCCATTCCCTGCAAATTGCTCCTTTCAGTCCAGCAATGTTTCCATAAACTGCATTATTTTTATAAAAGGTGTCCCAACAAGAACGCAAGATTTAAATTTGGCGCCATTCGAAGTGTCATTGTTTGACATTTGAACAATTGTTATTGTTCGCTAGTAGAAGTTACGATGTTAGTAAAAATGGAGCGCTATACGAATGAACAACGCATTCTCATTGTGAAATTGTTTTATCAAAATGATGAAAGTTTTGCGGCTACAGTTCGCAAATTGCGATCAATTTGGAATCACAATAATGCTCCAAAAGAGTCAACTGTAAAGAGATTAATGGATAAATTTTCCAAAACTGGGTCTGTTAGTGATGTAAAGACAACAATGCGCCTTCGACCAGGTCGATCGACCGAAAATGTCGCAGCTGTACGTGATGATGTCGCTTAAACTCCATCGACCTCAATTCGACACCGAGAGCTCAGCAAATTGGTGTCTCCAAATCCACTATGCAGCGAATTTTGACAAAAGATTTGCATCTTCATGCATACAAAGTTCAATTGACTCAGGAACTGAAGCCAGCTGACCAAGGACAGCGAAGGGAGTTCATTAATTAGGTATTGAAGAGACAACATGAAAATGCTGATTTTGCCGATAAAATCATCTGCAGTGACGATGCCCATTTCCATCGTGATGGTTTCGTCAATAGGCAGAATTGTCGCATTTGGGGTGAGGAAAATCCTCGAGTGATTCACGAGAAGCAAATGCATCCTTAACGTGTCACTGTGTGGTGTGGATTTTGGGCTGGAGGAATGGATGGACCTTTTTTATGAAAATGAGGCATGTCAAACGCAAACAGTCAATGCTGTTCGGTATCGTGAAATGATGATCAGTTTTTTCGTACCTAGAATTGAAGAAATGAATGTGGAGAGCATGTGGTTTCAACAAGACGGCGCCACATATCATACAGCTAGAGAAATAATTCAGTTATTTAAATCTTGCTTTCTTGTTGAGACACCCTTTACATACACCTTACCAGCATCCCCCAAACATTTTCAATTGGATTTAGATCCGCGGAGCATGATGGCCAGTCTATTAAATCGACAGAACAGTCCTGTAAAAATGCCCTTGTCTGATGACTCGTGTGGATTCTTGCGTTATCCCGCATGAAAATGTGTGGGTTTTCCCTATCTTCGCATAGGAATGGTAGCAAACTACTCTCTAGAACTTGGATGTAGTCGGAGCTATTCATCCTGTAGCTTGTAAACTGCAAATTTAGCTTTCCAAAGCTCCCCACACCATGACTGATCCTCCACCAAAGCTCCTCTTTGAAAAAAATAATGTTTTTCTCAGATCACGCCAGTAATGGCGATATTCATCCGGTCCATCCAAATTACATATTTTTTTTTATCAGAAAAAATTACCTTTACCTTTAAAAAACCATAGTACATATGCAAGGTACCGATATAACATTTGTCTTACCGAGTTCCAGTTTGTTTGTAAGTTTCTAAGCGAGAATTAAGTCCTGGCAGCTTTGTGACGAGGAGTTAAATGGGGTATCTTTTAAAGTCCTGCAAACATCCATGGTAGACACTTTCTTGCCAGAAATCGAAGCAAGTTGGGCACAAGATATAGTCTGGCATCTTCGAGCCCCGTATGCGACAATTTTAATCGTTGATGTAACCACCGAGTAAGAAAAGAGCTTCGTCGCTGAATAAAATTTTTTCGATTGAAAGACCACTTTTGTAGCAAACTTTTACTTTCTTTAGGCGTTCTTCTGTTGCTAAACGATCCATATTAGTAATTGGTAAACTTTTCACAAAATAAATGGCACTTTAGATGATAGGCAATAAACAGTTGACAGCCTTGCCAGACTGGCGCTTTTGAAAGCACTAAATAGGTAACCCTTATTAAAACATTACATGGCACTTGTCTCCGTCATTTATTTTCGCCATTAATCAAAAATTCACTAGACTAGATCTGAAAATTTTTGGTAGGAAGTCTTTCTTAAAAAATTGTAGTCACTCAGAAAAGAAACCCAGACTACAGCCTTGGCCTGGAGAATAAGTCGGTAACAGTAGTTTTGGATTGTACAGACCAGATTGAGTATTCGACACAGAGCTTAATAGCCTAACAAGTCATTTTCATACATCATTCTTCACATGGTGATAACTCAATTTGTCTTCCATTCTAAAAGTTGCAGACACTTGCAAACAAAACTTTCAACCGTCAACACCACATCTTGCAAAATCATAGAACCATTTCCACTGTTGACAGCACCAGCATATTTCATTATTTTGTCTCAAATCACGACGACAAATGGAAATTAACATGCAACACATTCTGTCTGGCTGCACGCTGTTGCAAGTTTCATTTATGGGAAAATATGAATAGACATTTATTTTAAGCGTTTTTCGTAACCCATTTGCAATAAACGCTCGTTCGAGCGAACACAGAATGAATGAATGAATGAAGGCGCTATTTCATATTGTCAGGCAGACGAGGATATTCGCCCATCCACACACAACGTCAGGCTCCTCCGGGTCGATGCTGCATGGTGCTCCTGAGGCTGGCATTGGTGGTGTTGGTGCTTATGCCGGTGGCATTAGCATGTGTGTGATGCATGAGAATTGCAAGCGATTACGACACGGCACCCAAATGCAAGATGTGCAACTTAAGATGACACTAAAAGCAATATGACTCACATATGATGTTTATGTCTTCTCTTCCGCCGTGGCTGTTTCTGGCGGTCCTGGAACACTTATTGCATGTGTGGCACACACAGACCCATCTATATTTAAAATTGGTGGGAGTGGGGGTGGTACTTTTTAGTGCATAAATGCATCAATATATTACAAGGTTGCAAGTAGTTCAGCCTCTCTACAGTGGTGTGAGTGTGAGATGTTGAGTCTACAAATGGAGTTATCAAATATTTCAGAAATTCGATAGAACTCAATTTAACGATTTCATAAAAATTAATGACCCTTCTTGACCAAACAAAAGGAAATCAGTGTTTGGATGCCCTTAAACTTTAGCTTAGCTGAGGTGGATATCAGTTGCTTTGTAACCGAATAGACAAAATCATGAAATAAATATTGGGTTTTGTTTCTTTCAGGCGTTAATAAATTTTCCTACATGAATGTGTTGAATATTTGAAATAAAACTTATTGAAATGGAATGAAACAGGCAATGTGCGAAACAGAAATTCTGTTTATATTTCAAAAGCCAATATACATATGTCAATATGTATGGAATAAAAGATCGCTGAAATGCTTTCCATGGCCTCTCACGACGGCACAAATCTGAGAGGTGCAAGTTTCAATATATCGGTCGCTTAAATCCAGCTGTGCCGGCTGTGTTATGATGTCATTATGTATGGAATAGAACATCGCTCAAATGCTTTCCATGGCCTCGCACGGCGGCGCGAATCCAATGAAATCAATATCTCGGTCACATAAATTCGGTTGTGCCGGTCTGTGTTATGACTTTGAACACATTTCCCGATTGCGGCATATCTATTGGAGTCAAATCGCATAATTTTAGTGGCCAATTTCTGTCACCTACATGGGAGACAACCAAATTCTCAAATCGCAGTACCGTCCTGCTGTAATCACATGTCGTCCTCCCGCATATCGTTCACTTCGAGCCAAAAGAAATTGGGTGTCATTGATCTGTAGTGACGTCGTTTTCTTAGCAGTGAGGGTCAACGATGCCCTCGGTTCACCAATCCGCACCAAACTGTAGTTTTTTATGGATGATTTGCCACTTGGTGGACCACACGTTTGTTGGCATTGTCCTATTATGAACATTTTGTTTGATAAAATAGGCATTCATCCGAAAACCCCACTAATTTCTTGGCCAAAAATGGGGTCCTGCTCCAAATGATGCAACTCAGTCAGCGAATAAACGGTTTTATTCATGTCACTAACTTTAAGCAATATTATAAAAAATTGTAGTTATCTTATTAAACTGTAATAAACAATTTATTAAAAAAAAAAAACAAGCTCTTGGTTCACTTGAATCTTGCATAAATGCAGAGCCAGCACAGCGAGGAATCGACTGTTTCGAGTTCTTCTGCACACTTTCACAGACAGTGACGACTTTCTCGACGGACCTGACTTTCTTCCTTTCTTTCCTTTGACTATTGTTTGCACTTACGAATACTCACTTTGATAATTAAGTTTTGTCACTAACACGTATTGTTCAATCGTGTAACTTTATATCGTAGTTGGGCATCAGTGACTAAATATTAAATAACAAATATATTCAAATCCAAAATAACTTGGTCTTCATGGACTACCAATAGTGACCCGCCATGTATGATGAACCTTTTATGGCGTAATGTTATAATCGCTCACAAGAGCCGAAAACCCAAATTCTTTGACACATTAGGAAACTGGAGAGCTACTCATATTTCGGTAAGTTACACCCATACTATTGATAGAATCACAGGAAAGGGATTATGGTAAAACGAATAGCAAGAACTACAGAGTGGCTCACCAATTGTGCTACAATAAGAAATTCAAATAACTTCTTTTAATCAATATATTTTATTTCTCTTTTATATTGTATAGAAAATTCGATTTTATTTTATATAACTAGTTGGTTTTTGAAGATGATAGACCATAAATGACCTCCATATTCATTTACGCATATGCGACAACTTATCAGAAAATTATGCGTTGCGGCCTGATGGCTTAAAGTCCTGATCACCTCAATTGTTATTTAAATGAACTGCTTCACTTCAGTCAAATTCCTTGGCTTGGGTTTCTACACCTCTCGCTTGACATAACCCCATAAAACAGTCTGGTGCAGTCAGGTCAGATGACCTCGGTGCTTGGCGGAGTTTCGGGATATTAATTTGTTTGAGAATTTTCGTTGGAGCTCCGCCATAACCGGTCTGGCTATTTGAGCAGTTGCTCCATCCTGCTGGAACCAAATGCTATTGAAACGTATATGTCTTCGGCGCAGTTCTGGCTAAAAAAAATTCGGCGACATCTTTAAATAACGATCCCCATTGACAGTAAATGTTGCACTGTAGCACGATTCGTGCGCCACCCTGTATTACCCACAAAAAAATGACTAAAAAAGTACGAAAAATCTTTCTAAAATTTGTTGGCCAAAACAAAGTGATGAAATTTAGTCCAAAAATTAATTACAGATTTGATTCATTAGCATTGCAGTCAACAAAGTCCACTGTAATCAAACGCAGAGTGGTTCGGAAGATATAATGTAAAGAAAAATAATAACCGAAAGTTGGATGTACGTAGCTCGCTTATTTTCAGCTTATTTTTTGAACACACCTCGTATTAGGGTTGCGTCATCGTTTGTATCACAAGAAAACATTGAACATTGAAAACAGACGGTTCAAATGTTGATCCAGATTAAGATAGCAGTTCATACTAAAAGGTAAACAATTCTCTGCCGATTTCATCAAACACTCAAAAACTTTTCTGACTGTCATTTTGGGCTTGATTACCATCTGTGATATATCACCTCATTTTGGCTACGACAGTTTCCGTTTGGAGCAGTAATTAGAAATTGAAGATGCAGGTTCGGCTTATGAGGTTTTCTTTTCATTAACTTGTGCTGTATTCACACTCCAGTCACATTCAAGCAGTTCCAGTTGTTTCTTTTGCAATATTTAGCTTCTATGTAATCGAAACTGCATACATGAGCGTCGAACATTACGATTTAAATTATTCTATCAACATTTTTGATCCTTGACCTTCCAGAGCGTGGTGAATCTTAGGCATCTAATTTAGCAGAAGAGAATCAGTGAAACATAAATTGTTCTAATGTTCCTATGTTATCAGAAACATAAACAATTTTCACACTTTCTGCCGCTTGACTTGCGGCTTTCGTCTGTATTGCTCAAGCAATACAGAGTCAAGCCATCAGAAAACTGTCTAAGTAATTTTGAAACACGAAATCTTATCCTTTTAACGCCATCTAGCTTTGACCCGATCGCACTTATACAACGTCAGATACAAGCCAATAACACCATCTACTGGTTACCGAAGACTATACAAGGGCGGTCCCAAAACTAGCTGACGTGATGTATAGATAGATGGTGGCAGTAGTTTGAAAAAACATTTTAAGTATTTGTATTTGAGCCATCAAAAGTAAACGACCGCAGCGAATTTGTAAACATGGAAAATATTGGTTACTGTTATGCGGTTCAATATTTCCATTTGAAAGATCTCAGTCCAACCAATTTTAAAGCCGATACAGATTTCAGTTTAAGGGGTTAGTCTGATCCTTCGTTTACGACTGTAAAATATTGCGTAAAAGAGTTTAAACGGGGCCGTACGGCGAGCTGCTAAGACGAACACCGTAGTGATTGACCAATTGAGGTGTCCACACCAGACACGGTTAAGAAAATTTACAAAATGATATTGGATGATCATCGGCTGAAGCTGCGTGAGCTAACTGAAATAATATACATTTCGTTTTGAAGATTTGAAGATGAAAAAGCTGCGTGCAAGATGGGTGCCGCGCTTGCTTTAAATAGAGCAAAGATAGCGTCGCGAAGATCTTTCATTAGAGTGTTTGGCGATGTTTCACCTCAATAAAGCCGAATTTTGTCGTCGATTTATAACCACTAATAAAACTTGGGTCCACTATTGCATACCTAAGGCAGAAGAACAGTCAAAACAGTGGACTGGAATGGTAGAATCGCGTCCCAAGTAGGCGATCATCATTCCATCTGTAGGCAAGGATATGGCGTCTGTTTTTTGCGATGGTCATGGGATTATTTTTATTGATTGTCTTTGTTAAGTATAACACAAGTTTTTTACCAGTTCGTCTTTTAATCACTGATTTTTTGTTTACCAAATCTTAATCAACTAATTACAAGTCAAGCGTATTAGCCTACCTTAATGGAACATAAGCGTACTTAAACATAAAGGTGAACTAAATGATGCGTAAGCGTAATAAAGTATGTTAAGTTATAAGTATGTTAACTTATACAACAGTCTCCAGAAAGGAAAAACCATCAACTGCGAATATTATTTGCAGCGTTAAGGTAATGGAATTATGGGGAAAAGACTGCATTTGGTGAACAAAAATACAAGAAGATTATGTTGAAGAATAAAGAAAATTTTTACAAATTTTTTGTGTCTTCTGTGTTAGGTCGTCTAGTTATGGGACCGCCATCATGCATCCAGCTAGCTGTGGGGTCAAGTTTTTACGTTTTGTAGCAAAAAGATATGAATTGATTTATGTCTGATGATTTTTGGCCACCACTTTCTTCATTTTATCTATGATAACTTCAGTTGGTACAATTTATTGTCGACCAGAGCGAGGAAAATCTTCCATTTCATCCCGACCGCTTTTTTATGCACAGGCACGAGTTTTTCGATGAAGTCACCGTAAGCCTCACGTAACATTTTCAGTAATGCGGCTTACGAAATTCTATTTGCAATATAAAATTGGAGACAGATTCTTTGTTCGATATACGAGTATGTTTATCTATTGTAAAAATTGCAAAATATGCGTAAAATGAACTAACAAATTCATGAACTGGAAACAACGTCAATGATAGATGGCGCTCAAACTCCGCGCCAGCATAGAGGACAGTTGTGATAACTTAGGGACAAAAAGAATTTTGACAATACTTTTAAGCGGGTGTTATTTCAATTAATTGAAATGCATTCAACTGATTTAGCTGATTGATTTAATTGACTGCGTCAATCAATTTGAGGCTTATTTATTTCGATTTATTTACATGTGGAAAATCATATGATTCCTTAATTACATAGCCCAATTTGTTCAATGAATCTTCTGTTTATTGTGGCACGAAATAACGGGTTTTTCATTTTCGGTTTGAAAAGTGAAGTTAAATAAAACTTTGAAGTTTAATAAAAACTTGGATCTTGCCATTTAAATGTCATTTAAATGGTCGCCTCCGGATTGGTTGAAGCAGTGAGTCCTTTTGAGGTAGTTTTCGATTACTTTTTCCCACATTTCGGGCGGTGGCTCGGCGATAACTTAACGAATGTTGGGTTTCAAATACTCCAACGTTTGGGGATCATCCTCGCAAACACGATCTTTGGGGTAGCCCCACAGAAAAGGTCTAACTGCGTCAAATTGCATGATTTTGGTGGTCAGTTAACGCCGCAACGTGAAATTACGCTCTTTGAAAACTTCTCATGCAATAAAGGCAAAATCGGTCGTGTTGTAAGAATCGCTGCACCGTCTTGTTAAAAGCACATGTCGCCCAGTTCATAATCTTTAATTGCAGGCCAAAAAAAGTCGGTTATCATACGGCCATAACTCTCTGAATTGAAATTTAGATTATCCACCAGACTTTCTCTAACAGAAGCGACACTGCGCGTACAAGTACATTGCGATGATGCACAGGCTTGACCATATCTGTAACGCTTCCAGTCTCTGCAAATGACTTTATAATTTTGACAGTTCCTTGCACAGTAAATCGATTATTACGATCATAATCACCCCATAGTGAACGAAAAGTGCCCACGTTTGAATCACCACATTTACAGTAAGTTTTAACTATTTCTACGCGTTCTTCGATTGTTAAACGATCCATTTTCATAAATGGCAAACCTTTCACTAAATAAATAACACTTGAGATGACAGGTAGTTAACAGCCGACAGCCTTGCCAGACCTGCGGTTTTGACACCACGAAATCGATATTTTATTGCGAGAGATTATATGTTATTGCGGGAGGATATCAGACCATCATCCCCGTTTTGTGCCAAGATATTTTCAATGATGTAATCATATGATGATGCGAAATCATACCTATATAATAAATAAAATTGTTGTTAATTGCACAATATAATCAATGTTGTGTTTAGATGTGCCCCATTACAGCACCATTGGAACTGTCATATTTAGTAATTTTCTAAAATCCACTGTGCCTTCGCACTTAGTGGCTCACCCAGTTCAGAATTGCCGTGTGGCATGCAGCTAAAGATATTTCATCTTGAATTTGGCTGGATGTTCATTCATCTTCTACGAACGCATCGTAGAGTAGAGTATAGCGAAAGTACTAAAGCCAGCCCTTACAGGCAGGCATTTGGTATATGGTAATGCTTCTTTGTAGAGAGAGACATCTTGGCCAAATATATGGGTTCCTACGGATGTGTGTATGCGTGTGTGTGTGTGTGTGTGTAACGGCGTAGCAGGGTAAGTAATAAGCTCGTACATGTATAGGTATATACCAGTTTTGAATTATGTGGACATTCAAATACTATGAGTACTGCAGCAAAACGTTATAATTTGTGTTGTGGTGGCAGAAGAGTCCCTCCTGCACTTACTTATATGTGATGAGAATATTGACTTTATAAAAACGGATGTGTGTTAAGGCGCGCACTTAATGCTTTATCCTGCGAAAAACATTTGAATAAATGTGAGATTCAAGGCGAGTGTTATAAAGGCCGTTATAAAAGTGTAGGGAGTGATAGGGAGAACAAAACACTATGTCAATATACAGAGAAATATGATCAGGGATGACCAAAATTTACAACAATCAAACCACACCATATTCTAAAACGATTCGCACCACAAATAAAGATCAATTTTATTTAAATATAATATATACAGGGTGGGCCATAAGGGTGTTGGCGGTTTAAATATTCAATTAAAAAAAAACTACGAAACATAAAAAAA
>JAHXMU010023057.1:0-12090 GCA_019455685.1 Philornis downsi | reverse complement strand
TGAGCATATTCTGGTTTCGTAACATTTCTTGCATAATCCCCTGCATATTTGTCATGAAATTATTCATAGTTTTTATGAGGGATTCGATTGAGGTTTCAATATTGTTTTTCTGGGGAGGAGCTTGAGGAACCTGATTTTTGAGAGTTTGTGCATATGTCATTTGAGTCGTCGTTGCTGAATTGACATTTGAGACTGATTTTTAATTAAATACAATTATTAAATAGTTTGTTGGTAATCTTAAAATTATTTCAATATTATTTTAGGTTGCAGCGAGAGATGGGTGGAGATGATGGTAAAAGACGTTTATCTCCGACTACGTTAAGTTCAATCAAATGATTGATTGAATTTTGGTTTTTGCAAAAAAAAAAAAAAAAAAAAAAAGAAGGAGTAAAAGATTACACTTGGAAAAAATATCTGTAATTTTTAATATAAAATTGGTGAATATTTAAATATGCTAAAACATGAGAATGTCGGGAAAAAGAGTAATCATTAACAATACATTTTGAATCGGATATTTTTTTTTTCAAATTCAACCAAGGAGCATTGTGATGATAACAATTCAAGTAACTGCAGTTTACGACTTGGAGACTATAGTGAAAAAAGTAAATCAATCGGTTTGCATAGGGTGACATTGCAGTCTATTCTCATTTCTAATTTCATTGAAAACAGGACTTGAAAAGAATGAAGTTAAGAAAGAAGCTTGATTACTTGGTCGGGTTTTCTATAGTTTTAGAGAAAATCAATAAAATAGTCAAAAAACCAAAGCTTCTGCTCTGCGCTATTTAGATATTCTGCCGTCCAATATTCAGTCAGGTATACTGACTTCCATATACTTTCATACAATGTCCTTTCTCATTAGTGCAAAAATGAGAGAGAGAGAGCCAGAAGTTGCGTGGTACATCGCAAGGTTTTCATAAAAAGAAATTCACGGAAACAAAATTCTACAAAGGTAGAAAAATTATAACGTTATAAAGTCCTCTGCTTAAAAAATATAGATGGATGAATGATTTTTTTTTTTTAAATTGGTCAAGTTGTTTGTTTTGAGGGCATGTCAATATGAGTGACAATTGATTCTTCGATTGTCGTGATATTGTACGTTATGAGTTTCTCCTACCGGTCAAATTTTCAACAAGGAATTTTATTTAGTATCCTGAAAATATTCTCAAAAAAAAGATGAATTTCTTAGTATTGCACAACGACAATGCGCTACCCATAGGCGTAACAAGGGGTCTGCCAAATTACCAAATTGTATGTTTATGGACGTGGCAACGCAATCCATTATTTACAGGGTTGCCCATATTCAACGGACCCATCTGGCAACGCCATAACTTTTGACAGAGATGTCAGATCGCTCAATGACATACCGCGTTCGAAGCGTCAGTCCAAGCAGATTTTTACCATGGAACAATACACGCCACGTGAGCGCTCTGAAATAGTTGAAATTTACATTCAACAGAAGAAGTCAATTGTGAAAACTCAACGTGCTTTTAAAATATTAAGAAATGTGAGAAGTGCGCCTTCTTAAGAAGTGCTTCCATTAAGCGTTTATACGAAAAATTTTCGACTGGTGAGGCTCTTTCTAATCCGAAGAGGCCAAATAAAAGTCGACCAAGGCGATCGGCCGAGAATATCGCTGCCGTACGAGCCAGTGTTGAGAGGTCCCCAAGAACATCCCAAAACGCCGTTCTCAGCAGTTGGGCATGGCTCGGTCCACTTTACAACGGATTATTCGCGTTGATTTGCATTTGTTCCCGTACAAAATTCAATTGACGCAAAGATTGTTGCCTGCGGACAAGCCTCGTCGATTGGAATGGGCCCAACGAGTCATCGAAATGGCCGATAATGACGAGCAATTTTGGAACAAAATTATCATGTCCGATGAAGCCCATTTCACATTGAATGGGACCGTAAATAAGCAAAATTGCCGTATTTACGCCACTGAAAATCCTCAGGAGATTCAAGAATTGCCTCTTCATGACGAAAAAGTCACAGTTTGGTGCGGCGTTAGTGCGAAAACGGTCATTGGGCCGTTTTTCTTCCAAAACGAAAATGGCCATGCTGTTACCATCAACCAGGAGCGTTATCGCGACATGATGACCAATTTTGTGATGCCAATTATTCATCGAAAGCGTATGAGGCAGTTCTGGTTTCAACAAGACGGCGCTCCACCGCACACAAGTCGCATAACAATCGATTTTCTGAAGAATTTGTTTCCGGGCTGTTTGATGTCGAAAAGTGGTGATTTGGACTGGCCACCGCGTTCGCCCGATTTGGCGCCCGCTGACTTCTTCTTGTGGGGACATTTGAAGTCAAAGGTTTACGTTAACAAGCCAAGGACCGTAGAAGAGCTCAAGGACAACATTCGTGAAGAAATAGCCGCTATTCCGGCCGAAATGTTGGCGAAAACGATGGAAAATGCTGCAAAAAGGGCACAATACGCCATCAACGCCAGAGGCGGCCATTTGAGAGATATCATATTCAAAAATTGATGTAAACAAATCTACTTGGAACAAATTAAATGAATAAGATTGCCAACCGCCAAATTTTTATTTTTTTCTTTGATTTTTTTTAAAAAACATGGGTCCGTCGAATATGGGCAACCCTGTAAATAATTCTGTTTCTGTTTCGTGTTGAAATATGTATTTCTATGGTCACAACCCGTAACAGCCTAACTCGAGTTAGGACATAATTGAGTTATTAGCACCATCGTATTCAGCGTATCTAAATTTATTTGCTCTAAATTTTTCATGTTTGTATCTCTTCTAGGGAGGCAATTAATCCTAAACAACCTAATAGTTTAAGTTATTTTTCCAAATGACTGTTTTGGCATAACTGCCTAAGTCAATTTAGGATTACAACAAATATAAACCTTATTTTTTCATCATTGCCTAAATCAACTTAAGTCATTGATTCAAAAAAAATAAAGAAACAATTTTATTTTCCTAACTTAAGTTAAGCTCTTATTCCGAATTACAATTTCGTTTTTTGATAAACATAAATTGAGTTAAGGTCTTTCTCCAAACTTAAAGTTTTTTATTTAATCTGGAATAATAGCCTAACTCAACTTGAACTTTTTGACTTTCTTTCGTTCAACAATTCATAAGAACTTAAGTGTCTTTTTCGATAATATCTTTTGACTGCGAGAATAAACAACTATTTTTTGTTAACAACTAAGTAAAGAAATTCGTTTCCTTGGAGTCTGTAGCAAAGTTTTCCAAAAAACACCTTCTCCTGATTTTCAGTGAAGATTCAAAACTTTAAACTCCTGTACTGAAAATATTGAAAAACAGGCTTAGGCTGTTATGGGTTGTGACCACAGATTTTACTTGTGTTTCATTCCCAAATTGTTATTATAATTCAAAAAATGAACAAAATATTTGAAGAACTGTAAAACTGTCTGAGAGCATAGTCTCTAAAATTCAGATAAGAATATCATTCAAATATACTTAACTTTCCAAATTTGGCTCCAGGCCTTTAAATCCATTAAAAAATGAAATATTGAAATTACGACTCACATTAATGAACGGCAAAAAATAATCTACATACATAATTGCTTTATTTCAGCTCATCGAATCAAAATATATGTTTCTTTACATTTTAATAGAGAAACTAAATCAATGTTAATGTCTGGTTGTATTTCAGATAAGAAATGAATCAATTGCATGGATTAAAAGTATACGAGGTGTGTTCAATAAAGGTGTATTTTCAAATTTCGCAGGCTACGTGCATTCGACTTTCGATTATTACTTTTTTTTATGTCGGTACAATCGTCTCGAAGATATGTTGACGGTTTCATCCATATATCATGTTTAGTTTGTTTGTGAGAAGCATAAATAAGACAAGTGTTTGCGAGTTCGGCGATTTTCTGCTATCGAAAAAAATGGATCAAAGAAGTTGATCCACGTTGAAGTTGATGTTTACAAGTGATACAACCTTTTCACAGAAGGTCGAGAATAAGTTGCTGAGGATGTCGGCATGTCGGTTGGCTCATGCCATGCAATCTTTTCGAAAATTTTGGGCATAAAGCGTGTGGCGGCGAAGTTCTTTCTAAAATTGCTGAATTTTGAAAAGAAAAACAACGTCACATGAGCGTCGCTTAGGAATTGCTGAATGACGTCAACGATGATCCAGATTTGCTTAAAATGGTTACAACTGGTGAAGAATCATGGGTATATGATTATGACATCGAATCGTCCCAATCGTCCCAATGGAAGAGTCCAGGAGAGCCAAAACCAAAAAAAGCATGTCAAGATTTTGCTCACTGTTTTCTTCGAACACCATGGCTTAGTGCATCACTAGTTCTTACCATAAGGTTGTACGGTAAATTAGGAGTATTACCTTGAAGTCATACGCCGTTTGCGTGAAGCAATACTAAAAAAACGCTTGGAATTGTCGAAAAAATTCATGGCTTTTGCATAGTATTGCTCGTACTCGTATTTCAGATATGAACATTTAATGTATTTTTAAATAAAATTGCAAAGTCTAAACGAAAAGTAACAGGGTTTTCGTGAACTTTCCTGAAAAGGTTTGAGCTTTTAGGTCCAAAAAATGATACGAAATCTGACGCTGTACTTAAAGAATTATAAGTGTGAATTCGTCTATCTAAGTACGCAGCGACGGAAACAAATTTTCGGTATTTCATACTTATAGGAGATAAAACAAAATAAAGATGTTAGGAATCCGTCACATAAAAAATGGTTGAAGCAAGAGTCGTTGATATTATGACTTCCTTCCTCAAACAACGTCGAAATTTTCAACGTTTTGGAATTTGTACTGTTAAGACACAAACGAAGGAAGAAGGGAACGGAAATGTAACCGCCGCCTAAAGCAAACGGCTGAAGTTAAATTGATGAAATTAGAAGTATGTATTGTACGTGGTCGGTCCCAAAACTAGCAGATATGACGTATAAATTATGGTGCCAATAGTTTGAAAAAAAGTATTTTGGTGAAAAGCGGCAACTTTGTAAAACATATGTTTTAAGTTTCGTTTTTTAGTATTTTTATTCGATCTATCGACAGTAAATGAATTTGTAAACATGGAAAAATTGGTCATCGTTATGTAATTCAATATTTCCATTTGAAAGGTCTCAATCCAACCACTGTTAAAGCCGAGCTAGTTTCTATCCTGGGGGAGTCTGCTCCTTCTTTTAAGATTGTAAAATATTGAGTAGCAGAGTTTAAACGAGGCCGTACGAGCTGCCAAGACGAACACCGCAGTGGCCGACTAATTGAGGAGTCCAGACAAGCCAGACTCCGTTAAGGAAATCCATAAAATGGTATTGGAATTGAAATGATAGGCATTTGAAAAAGTATTGTGTTGAGTGGAAGATAAGAAAGCTGTGCGCAACATGGGTGCCGCACTTGCTTTTAGTAGAGCAAAAACAGCATCGTAGAGATGTGTCAGTATAATGTTTGGTAATGCTCCACCTCAATAAAGCCGAACTTTTGAGTCGATTTAAAATCATGGACATTATAAACTGAGACAAACGACAAAGACAAGTCAAAGTAGTGGACTGGATTGGAAGAATCGTGTCCAAAAAAGGCAAAGACGGTTCCATCTGCAGGCAAGATCATGACTTCTGTTTTTTGGGATGCGCATAGGATCATTTTTTTTTGATTATCTTCAGAAATAAAAAACCATTAACCGCGAATATTATGCCAGCTTATCGCACCATTTAAGTGATGAAGTTATGGGAAAAGGCCGCATTTGGCGAAAACAGAAGTGTTATTTCATCAAGACAATGCTCCAGTTCACACATCCACTGTTGAGATGGCCAAAATTAATGAATAAAGTTCGAATTGCTTCATCACACACCTTGTTCGTCAGATTTAGCTTCCTTGGACTATTTTCTATTTCTAAACTTGAAAAAAAAGGCTCAGTGGTAAAAGATTTGCCAACAATGAAGAGGTGGAGCCTGCGGTTGATGGCTATTTTGAGGAGTTTGATTGTTATTACTATAAGCGGGGTATAAAAGCTGTTGAATATCGCTGGAAAAAGTGTATTGAGCTAAAGGAGATAATGTTGAAAAATAAAGAAAATTTTTCCCAACTTTTTTTGTGCCTTTAATGTGTTTTGTGACCAGTTTTGAGACAGCCTTGGTATCATAGAAGGTAAACGAACGTAAGTATTTTCTGACTTTTGAGAATAACAATGAAATACATGGAATAAACATTGTCAGAAATTTGAGTTGCTAAGGGTTCAAGGGGGCTCTCAATTGACACAAGCAAATAAATGAATAGAAATAAAGCTTTCGAAAATTTGAATTGCTGCGTCTTCAAATAGGCTCTTAAGTTTTTGCTTGTTGGTAATTTTCAATACTTCGTCTACCTGATACTTTTATTTTGCTAGTTTCTGCTGAAAGTCTAACGAAAGTGTGACTACCTTAAAATAATGCAATTTTGCTACAATATTCCTTTTATAAAAGTACTATCAAATGAAATGCATGGAAATCATAGTGCATTTTAGTATAAACATTTCTTGTAATATGAATATGAATGTATGGAAAACAAATGTATTAAGCTGTGTTGATGCAACGACATATCAACAAAATTTTTACATTTTAAAGCGTTACGATAACAATTCTATGTTGTGAAATTGTAGTTATAAATTTTCTGTCAAAAAAAAAAACAAAAAAAAAAAAAACAAAAAAAAAAAAAAAAAAATAGATGTAGGACAAACGTTTTTATATCCAAAAGGAATTGAATAAAACATTTTCATGAATTTTTCGCTTGGGTAAGTGCATATATTGTCACTTTGTTCATTCACTTGGAAACCAAGATTTTACCCTACGTTTAAATATGTGCATATTTAGGTTTTATGAGGACACAAAAAATGTGTTCATAAAATGTGTTACGGCTAACACTAGCACTGGCATACGAGGTGTGTTCAAAAAAAAAAAGTAAGTTTTCAAATTTCGAGGCCTACGTACATTCGACTTTCGATTATTATTTTTTTATGTTAGTTTAAGTCGTCTTAAAGATATGTTGACGGTTTTATCTATATAGCATGTTTAGTTTGTTTATGAGAGGTATAAATAAGACAAATGTTTTACGTGCTCGGCGATTTTCTGCTATCGAAAAAAATAGATCAAAGAAGTTCCATCAAATTTTGTGTAAAAAATGGAATTAAGTGGTCAAAAACACTTGAAATGTTGAGAGTGTTGACGGTAAGAGTACTCTGAGTCAAAAAAATGTTTATAAGTGGTACAAGCGTTTCGAAGAAGGTCGAGAAGATGTGAAAGACGACGCTCGCTCTGGATGCCCCATCACATCAACGACCGATGAAAATGTTGAGAAAGTGAAAAAATTGAATCGTCGAATCACAATTAGAGAAGTTGCTGAGGATGTCGGCATATCGGTTGGCTCATGCCATACAATCTTTTCGGAAATTTTGGGCATTAACCGTGTGGCAGCGAAGTTCGTTCCAAAATTGCTGAATTTTTATCAAAACCAACGTCGCATGAGCATCGCTCAGGAATTGTTAAATGACGTCAACGATGATCCAGATTTACTTAAAAGGGTCATAACTGGTGATGAAACATGGGTTTATGGTTATGACATCGAAACCAAAGCCCAATCGTCCCAATGGAAGAGTTCAGGAGAGCCAAGACCAAAAAAATCACTCCAAGTTGGATCAAATGTCAAGGTTTTGCTCACTGTTTTCTTTGATTACCATGGCGTAGTGCATCAGAAGTTCTTACCACAAGATCGTACGGTAAATAAGGGATATTACCTTGAAGTTATTCGCCGTTTGCGTGAAGCAATACGAAAAAAAAGACCGGAATTGTGAAAAAAATTCATGGCTTTTGCATCATGATAATGCACCTGCTCACTCATCTTTGCTTGTGAAAGATTATTTGGCCAAAAGCAACACCGTTATCATGTCTCAGCCACCATATTTACCTGATTTGGCCCCCTGCGACTTTTTTCAGTTCCCAGGATTGAAGAGACCCATGAAAGGACGGGGTTTTGCAATGATTGAGGAGATAAAAACCGAATCGCTGAGAGTGCTCAAGGACATACCAAAAAGTGCATATCAAAACTGTTTCGAGGATTGGAAAAAACGCTGGCACAAGTGTATTATATCTAAGAGGGACTTCTTTGAAGGAGATAAAATAGAATATAATGAATATATAAATATTTTTTGAGAAAAATTAAAATTATTTTTTTTTTTTTAACACACCTCAAGTAAAGCCGTTCCAGTTAAAATTCGATATCTGTGTGTTTACAGCATACTGTACATGTTTGTTATTCATGCTTAACATTATTCTGTTCTGGTTAGGAGTGAAGAATAATAGAAACAACTGCAGCTTTTGAACTTCATGAAAAATACATACAAGTTGGCCTTTACTTTAAACAACTTCACCAATTCCCGTATATTGCAGTAAAAATAATTCTTATTTATTTATTTATTTTATTAAATTTATTTATTTATTTAATAAAATAAATAAAAATAATTCATATTGTCTATATCTTAGTGTTAGTTAAATTTCAGAATTGCGTCGTATTTCGTTATGTCAAAATGAATGATAACGTTAAAAAGGCTATGCAAGATTCCAAATTACACAAAGAGGCGAATAGAGAAATACTAGAGCCACATTGAATTCTATTTATTTCTCTATTTTTGTAAAACGACAAAAATGGTAATAGTTACAAAAAGTAATAGTCTCTAAAACTATAGTTCAGACGTGAGATTATTGGAGAAGAATTTTGACTTTCCTAAATAATACTGTTTGAACTCCAAATTTTATATTTCATATTGCTTCTGATATTCACGCTAAAGGCAAAAAAGAAAAGAATACTGCCCGATAAAGTCCAGTGCCTCTTATGAGAAGTTTGTTTAATTAACTCAAATTTTCTTTCTGTAAGAAATTCGTTCAATTAATTCTTACCGCCAAGTTATATTAAATTCTCAGTCAAATTTCGAAATGGACGTCAAAAAAGCACCGGTGTACTTGTAAATCTATAGTATTTGTTCGTAAAATTTTCGCTATTTATTCAACAATTATAATAAATTTATGCATTTCCCAAAGATAAGACTTCATAAACGTTACTAAAGGAAAAAAATATAATTTTATTTCCAAAATTTATATGGACTTTTCAATACTAATAACATTTTAAATTACATACTCTGAAAAAAATCGGAGCTATCTAATATAACAATGGCATTAACAGGACTCGGTGGCCATAAATATGATGTATAACATCACCATTTTCCGGTGCGTTGTCGCAAAAAATAGACACTTTATATTACATTTTTAACACGTTGACAAATGTTCAGGTAACAACAGGTAAAATCGCATCCTCATACACATAGCAAAAACCCAAAATAATCCTCACAGTTGTGCATATCGTTTGTTACATGTTTTGCTTTATTATTTTTGAAATATAGTATGATATGATATGATATGTTATGGTAAAACATGGTACAAATACGCTGTGCATTATACGATTATTTGGAAATTTTTGTTGATTTAAATATTTTAAAATTCTCTTACATCATACATTTTTATATCTCCTTCCAAAGAAATGCCATTGACAGTAGCACGATTTATGCGCCACACTGCATGTGGATCAATAAGTGTTTCTAATGATGTTTTTAAGTATACGTAATATGATTTTTACAGGGTGTCCGTCGGGAAGATATACTACTTTGTTTGCCGCCATTTTGGCCACAATTTTGTACAAGGATTTACATTTGTTTCTATTTAAGGTTCATTTGACACAAGAGCTTCTTCTTCTACAAGACCATTTACGCCGCCGTATATATGACAATAGAATGTTACAGCTCGCCCATGACAACCCCGATTTTCATGAAAAAATCATAATGAGTGACGAGGCACATTTTCATATGAATGGATATGTGAATAAACAGAATAGTCGATTCTGGGTAATGGAAAACCCTCAAATTATTCATCAGTCACCTTTGCATCCATTAAAAGTGACAGTCTGGTGTGCAATTTGATCAGGAGGAATAATTAGACCTTACTTCTTTGAAACTGAAAATGGCGTAACGGTAACTGTCAATGGGAGAGCGATATCGTGATATGATTGAAAACTTTTTAACGCCACAACTGCATGCTTTTGGCTTGATTAACATGCGGTATCAACAAAACGGTGCCACATCGCGTACAGCCAGGATTACAACGGAATTACTGCGAGACCTCTTTCCACAACAAGTTATTTCAAGAAATGGTGCTGTTTATTGACCTCCACGGTCGCCCGATTTGACTGCTCCGGACTTATTTTTGTGGGGATATCTGAAAAGCAAGGTTTATGCAAACAAACCAGAAACACTTGAGCAGCTCAAACAAAATATTCGTTATGAAATTAATGAAATACCGCTTGCGATGTGTGATAATGTTATGAAAAATGTGCTCAAAAGAGCTCGCATTTGTGAGGCTAACAGAGGCGGACATTTATCTGATATTGTGTTCGATACATAATTGCCGACATTACAATATTACATTAAATAAAGCGTTTATGAATGTAAGATTCATTCTCTTTCATTTAATCAAACATTATAAACAAACAAAGTAGTACACCTTCCCGACAGACACCCTGTATAACGTATTAAATGTCTGTATTATTTACCAGAAAAAAAAGAATGTTTATGCGATCAGTACGTACCGGTTATATATACATATATATATATATATATAGGTCGTAAATGGATAATCTTGGATAATCAGATGATATGTATATCCATTTAGTGATTTTTAAATCATTGGTCTGGCAAGTATGTTAGCTGTCAAATTCCTGTCATCTGAAGTGTTATTTATTTAGTGAAAGATTAGCCATTTACGAATGTACATCGTTTAACAACTGAAGAACGCGTAAAAATATTTAAAACTTACTACAAAACTTGTTATTCAAAAGGTGGGCTTTCAATCGAAGAAAAAATTCTTTAGCGATGAAGCTCATTTCTCACTCGGTGTCGCATCTGGGGCTCGAAGAATCTAGAAGTGATTATGAAAAAGTCACTGCGTACGGAAAAAGTGACTGATTGGTGCGCATTAGCGTCTGGAGTGTAGTTAGAACATAATTTTTCGAAAACTACCTTAATAGGATCCACTGCTGCAATCATCTGGGGCTCGAAGAATCTAGAAGTTATTGTGAAAAAGTCAGTGCATACGAGACAGCTCGGTGCGCATTATGGTCTGGAGGGTCGTTAGAACATATTTTTTCGAAAACACTGCTGCAACTAATCCAGAGACGTCCATTTGAATAACATTGTATTTCGTACATAATGGCAAGGTTCAAGCATTGTAATGAAATAAAAGTTTCATCGAAATCAAAGATTTATATGTGTTTTATTTAACTTTACTTGAAAACGAAAAATGGATAACTCTACATTCAATTGTTATTATTTATATTATTATTATTGTAGTAATTGTTATTATAATGAAATGCTTAATCGATTTTCCAATTTTGACAATATCCTTTTCTCTGACGAGGCTCATTTCCTTATGAATGGGTTCGTAAACCGTCAAAATTGTCGTTACTGGAACAGTGAAAATCCGAAAATCAAACACCAGAAACCATTGCATAGTCCTAAAGTGACAGTATGGGCAATAATCTCTGGCAGAGGGATAATTGGTCCTTTTTTCTTCGAAAATGCGCGGGGCCAAAACGTCACGGGTAATACGGAACGCTATGTTGAGATGTTGGACGGATTTTTGGCTCCAGAAATTGAAAGTTCAAGAATAGTGAATTCCAGAACTTGGTTCCAACAAGATGGAGCTGCCTGTCACACTTCAAACGATTCCATGGCGGTGGTGAAGCAGATGTTCCCTGGCAGACCGATTTCGAAAAGAGGTGATATCCCATGGCCCCACGTAGTCCAGACTTGATGCCTCTTGACTTTTTTTTTTGTGGAGATACCTCAAACACAAAGTCTACAGTAATAATCCAAGAAACATCATTCAGCTCAAGGAGAATATCCGTGGTGAAATGGCACCAGTATTACTGAAGAAAGTTTTCAAAAATTTTCGTTTGCGGTTAGAGGAGTGCCGTCGTAGAGAGGGTCACCATTTAGATGATGTTATTTTTAAAAAATAAACTCCATTTATTACTCTACAATGCCTTAGA
>JAHXMU010023056.1:0-13440 GCA_019455685.1 Philornis downsi | reverse complement strand
ACTGACCTAGTACCATCACCCTGACTTGGAATTTCTCACCCCCCAGACAAAAACCCCAAAAATGTTCCACTGTGATATTAAGGAATGTAGAAATGTTGATATTTACTTATACAGAAATCAGAAACTTCTATAATACGAGTACATTGAAAAATAACAAGACGTAAACTCCATCTAAAAGATATTAAAAAATCTCCAATCAAGTTGCTTCATTCTGCTCTTTAATTAAAGTGCTATAAATGTACTTATTTTATTATCAACATTATTTCCCCCCAGGGAATGTTATAAAATTAAGTTTTGAAAAAGTTCTATAATATACAAAGTTCTTGTTTATTACATCAGGTTTCTGTTGATTACAAATTACTTCTTGCAAGCGTCAATAAATGATTGGCGTAAAATCAAGTCGTACATAATTTATATGGTTGCTGCGTTGTGTTGTTCCTATTAGATAATTAAATAAATCCACATTGAAAGTAGAAGCGAAAGTATGTGCGCTACCAAATTAGTTTGTGGCGTTATGACAGGATAGTATTTTGAGGACCGTCAAAATATCAATTTATTTGCTGAAGAAAACCATACTAAATACCTTTTGAATATCTCAATATGTTCTACATCCAGCGGTACTAAAGTTAATTAGCATCAATGTCCAATAAAATATACACAAATTTTGATTGTTATTATTTATTATCTATTTTTCGGTTTCAAAAATATAGTTAAATAAAGCACACATAAAGCTAAGACTTCGATGAAACTTTTATTTCATTATGATGCTTGGATATTGCCATTATATACGAAATACAATGTCATTTGAATGACTGCCTCTGGATTGGTTACAGCAATGGATTCTTTTGACACTTCCAGATCATAATGCGCACCAAACAGTCACTTTTTCCGTGTGCTATGGCTTTTCTATATACAATCACTTTTGGGTTCTTCGAGTCCTATATACAGCAATTTTGCTTGTTGGCGTAACCACCGAGTGAGAAATGAGCTTCATCGCCGACGAAAATTGTAATCCGTTGAAAGCTCCCGTTTGAATCACCACTTTTGCTGTAATTTTTAACCATTTTTACGTGTTTATCAGTTATTAAACTATCCAAACCTTTCACTAAATAAATAACACTTCAGATGACTGGTATTTACCAGCTGATAGTCTTGCTAAACCGTCGGTTTTGAACCCACTAAAAGAATAACCGTGCAATAATATAATTTATTATCAGTTATTTATAAAAATGTCATGTAGAAAATATCTCTTGGCATTTGCCACCATACTTTAGTCCCTTTTTCCTTTTCGTGATGAAGAGTTTTAGTCATTCCCCATCAACAGCACATAGAAAACAGTGAGCAAAACCTTCACATTTGACCGAAAAACTTGCGTGCTTTTTTTTGGTCTCCAGGACTCTTCCATTGGGACGATTGGTCACCAGTTATGACCCTTTTAAGCAAATCTGGATTTCAGCGATTTTGGAACGAACTTAGCTGCCACACGCTTCATGACCAAAATTTCCGAAAAGATTGCATGGCATGAGCCAACCGATAATTGTGATTCGACGATTCTCCATAACAATTTTCTTCACTTTCTCAACATATTCATCGGTTGTTGATGTGCTGGGGCGTCCAGAGCGAGCATCGTCATTCACATATTGTCGACTTTCTGTGAAAAGCTTGTACCACTTGTAAACATTTTTTTGACCTAGAGTACTATCACCGTATGCCACTATCAACATTTCAAATATTTTTAAGCACTTAATTAAATTTTTTTCACAAAATTTGATGCAACTTTTTGGTCCATAACACGCAAAACACTGGTCTTATTTATGCCTCTCACAAACAAACTGATAGCGGATAAAACTCTTTGAAACGAGTGTACCAACATAAAAAAAAATTAATAATTGAAAGTCGAATGTACGTAGCCCGCGAAATTTAAAAATTCACCTTATTTTTTTGAACACACCTCGTATATATAACTATTTTTACCCGTTCTTCAGTTGTTAAACGATTCATATTCGTAAAACCTTTCAGCAAACCTTTCATTAAATAAGTAACACTTCAGATGACAGGTATTTTAAAGCCGACAGCTGTGCCTTACCGGCGACATTGAAACCACTAAATCGATAACCCTGTATGTATGTATACAATTTTAATTATAAGATGGCCTGATAGCAATTGAAGTAAAACTATAGAACGGTTTAAGATATTCGAACAATTCTAAAGACGCTGAAAAATGGGATTTGTGACAAATTACATATTCTTTACATCTTTGATATTTATGAATAACGAATGGTCGAATTTGGCATATTTATTAAAAAAAAGTATATATGCAACTCTAATCTTGCATTTAAATAAACTATTTTGCGCATTTAAGATATTTTGTTTTAAAAATAATTTTTTTTTTCCAAAAAAAGCTCATATTTGGAACAAGCTGTAGTCGTCATTGTAGCTGTTAAGGCTTTAGAATGTTTGAAATTATCAATCTCACACCTCCCAAACTATAACCTGTAACTGACACGTGTAAGCATGTCTTTTGCTAATTACTTCTTGGGCTAACTGATAATGTAAAAATTGTAATAGGATCAGAATCGTGGTTTTGGCAGCTTAACAAAAATTTGTCAAACCCACCTCATCGCACTTCGGACCACCACTATGCAGCTCTAATTGCATTTAAAGTGCTGAGTCTCCGAATGTTAGTTCAACATTTCAATAATATCAGTCATCAGAATCGATCAACGCTTTTAACATTTGCTCCCACTGTGCTCTGTGCAAGCAATGTGAAATAAGCACAATTGTATCAATTTTCTGACGAAACGCATCATAGCGTATGAGCAATATTGTTCAACATGATTATTAATATAACTCATACGTTTCATGTAGCTCATTATGAAGGAATGTTAACAACCTCGTGCCTTGGAGGTTGTGCTGCTGCCAACTGCTTGGTTGATAACGGGATTATTTTCAACATTGTTATAGTTAAATTAATTTCCAATTAACAAACATATGTATGTTTACATGCAAAACAACAACTTGTTATGTTTTATAACAGTAATAATTATAAAAATTAAAACATTATAATAATTAAGCAGTATTCAAAATTAAGTTTAAATAAAAAAGAATAAATAATAAATCAAATATCTTCTAATTAGATCATTTGTGATGTTGATGTACTATAGAGCGGTAATGTGCAGACTTTTTGGAATTCTAAATAGAGTGAGCATAATAAAATAACCACATAATAAAATAATCCTTAAAGAGCGTGTTTGTAAGCTGAAAAATTTAATCGCTTTAAAACAATATAACGAATACGTTGCTGACATTTCACGTTGTAATATAACCGGTTGTGTCTAAACAGAAGCGGAAATTGAAGGGTTGCTAGGAAGAGTGTGCTTTTTTTTTTGTTTGTAAATGTAAATTATTTCTGTACTACGCCATTCATTTTTGATGAACATGTTTTTGCAGAAAAACATTCACTTTGAACTGTCATATCCATAAGTACAAAGAAAATACAACATTTGATACAGCCATAAATGTAATATCCAGTAGGAAGCGTTCAAAGTTCCAGATATATTCGAACCAAATACAACTTATGAGTTTTTACGTCGATTGATCCATGTTCGCCTGAAGGAATTTCTGTACATTTTATATAAAACATTTGCCCAAATAAGTTCGTAACCTAGAATTTTTTTTTTCAGGAATTTTATTATAGACTTGTGACCAGAATTGTGCTTTGCTAGTTGGACAGATAGACATCGCTTAATAAATCGAAGAACTCATAAAACACATTTGGTTAAAAGATATTTGGTAATTTAGATTCTTCACTTCGGGTGCTGTATTTTCAGCTATATAATGATATATACATTCAGTCATACCGGTGAGGGTTTTAAAATTACGAATTTTCATTGGTAAAAACGGCAAAATTTATATTATTACATGTAAAAAATCCCAGTTTTTGGAAATTTGTCTAGCAATGCAGAATGAACATAACATTTGAAAAATAATTGATCAAAAATATTTCAAAAATTTTCCCATTTATTTTAATTTATATATATTTGCATGGATTTTTCCTACCTGTAGGCGTTTTTATTCAGCAATACAAGGCGTCCGTCGAGAAGGTATACTACTTTGCTTTGCCGCCATTTTGGTAAACATTAGTGTTGACAGTTTATATTTGGCAGTCGTGCAGTAGAGACGTGGCAAATTTATTATGGAAAAACATTCGATAAACCAACGTGTTTTAATCGTTAAAACATTTTATCAAAATCAATCATCGATTACTGTGACGATGAGAAAGTTACGTGACATTTTTGGGAGAAACAACGTGTCAACAAGACGCACCATTTATCGTGTAGTGAATGATTTCGAAGAAAGAGGGTCCGTAGCTGATAGGGCCAAGCATGGACCACAACGTACTGCCAAATCGGCTGAAAACATTACCGCTGCTCAAGAAAGTGTTCAAAACAATCCATTAACCTCAATTCGACGCCGTGCTCAGGAGCTTGGTCCTTAAACAACAACTTTGGCCACAATTTTTCACAAAGATTTGCATTTTTTCAATTTAAGATTCAGTTAACAAAAAAGTTACTTCCACAATACCATTTACGCCGCCAAAGATATGCCAGTAGGATGTTACAGCTCGCTTATGACAACCTCGATTTTCATGAAAAAGTCATAATGAGTTACGGCGCACAATTTCATTGGAATGGATATGTGAATAAACAGAGTAGTTGGTTCTGGGTAATGGAAAACCCTCAAATTATTCAACAGTCACCTTTACACCCATTAAAAGTGATAGTCTGGAGCGAATTTGGTCAGGAGGAATCATTGGACGTTACTTCTTTGAAACTGAAAATGATACGATATTGTGATATGATTGAAAACTTTTTAAGGCCACAACTGCATGCTTTGGGCTTGATTAACAGGTGGTATCAACAAGACGGTGCCACATCGCACACAGCCAAGATTACAATGGAATTACTGCTAAACCTCTTTCCACAACAAGTTATTTCAAGAATGGTGATGTTGATTGGCCTCCACGGTCGCCTGATTTGACTGCTCCGGACATCTCTTTGTGGGGATATCTGAAAAGCAAAGTTTATGCAAACAAACCAGAAACGCTTGAGCAACTCAAACAAAATATTCGTGTTGAAATTAATGAAATACCGCGTGAAATGTGTGAGAATATAGTGGAAAATGTGCTCAAAAGGGCTCGTATTTGTAAGGCTAACAGAGGCGGACATTTATCTGATATTGTATTCCATACATAATTGTCGACATTAAATAAAACATTTATCAATATAAGATCCATTCTCTTTTATTTAATCAAAAATTATAAACAAACGAAGTATACCTTCCCGACGGACACCCTGTATGAAGAGAAACCACGTCTAGACAAATAGGAATTATTCGCAATGTTTCTAACAATTTTACTTTATACTAAAAAAGTTTATATTGGTATTGTAAATATATCCAGAAAATAATCAACCCAGCTTATATATTATTTTACAGAACCACTCTAATTGCGGGTAATGTTGTTGAAAAATAAAAAATGACTAAATTTTCTCCTAGGAAATGGAATTTTTGATACACTTCACAAAAGAACAATTCCAGAAAAAAACTATTCAAAAGAAAAGGAGACTTCTCAAAAGTACAACGTCGATATATTATGAACGAGAAAAGTAGAAGAGAAAAGAAGGAAATATACGCCAACTCACCTTGCAGAAGTCGATATTTCGCTTATAATGATATGGCCTGCAAGTGCCACAATTGAAACAAGTTGGCGCTGTAGGAAAAACTCCCTCGTACAAGAAGTAAATTTAGTTTTTGAGAAATTATTTTTTTTCGAATTTGCTAATACAACTTACTAATATTTTCTTTCGCTAAAATCTGGTGAGTACGGTGGCTGAGGCATGATAACGGTGTTGTTTTTGGCAAATAATCCCTCACAAGCCAAGATGAGTGAACAGGTGCGTTATAATGATGCAAAAGCCATGAATGTTTTTTTCCGGAATTCCGGCCTTTTTTTCGTATTGCTTCACGCAAACGGCACATAACTTCAAGGTAATACTCCTTATTTACCGTACGACATTGTGACAAGGACTCCTGATGCACTACAACATGGTAATCGAACAGTAAGCAAAACCATGACATTTGATCAAACTTGCCGTGCTTCGTTTTGGTCTTGACTCTCCTGGACTCTTCCATTGGGTTTTAGTTTCGATGTTATAACCATATACCCATGATTCGTTACCAGTTATGACCCTTTTAAGCATATCTGGATCGTTGTCGTCATTCAACAATTTCTGAGAGATATTCATGCGACATTGTTTTTGGTCAAAATTCAGCGACTTTGGAACGAACCTCGCTGCCACACGCGTCATGCCCAAAAATTCAGAAAACATTGCATGCTATGAGCCAACCGTTATGCTGACATCCTCAGTAAGTTCTCTAATTGTAATTCGACGATTCTCCATAATGACTTTTTTCATTTTCTCAACATTTTCATCGGTTGTTGATGTGCTGGGGCGCCCAGAGCGAGCGTCTTCACTCACATCTTTTGGACCTTCTGTGAAAAGCTTGTATCACTTGTAAACATTTTTTTTGACTCAGAATGCTCTCATCGTATGCCACTGGCAACATTTAAAGTGTTTTTGAGCACTTAATTCTATTTTTTACACAAAATCTCAATTATCATTTCAATTAATAACATAAATAGAATAATTTATTTTTGTTTACATAAAAAATCAAATAAATGTAATAATATACATTATATTATATACCAGATAAAAAGTCTGTACTATAATTAAAAGATATTAAGTCTTGCTGTACAGGTAATGTCAAATAGATAAATAAATAAATAAATAAAATAAATAATTTGATGTAATTTCGTTGATCCATTTTTTTTCGATAGCAGAAAATCGCCGAACACGCAAAACACTTGTCTTATTTATGTCTCTCACAAACAAACTAAACATGCTATGTGGATAGAACCGTCAACATATATTCGAGAGGAGTGTCACAACATAAAAACAAAAAAAGAAGAAAAAAAAATAATAATAATCGGAAGTCGAATGTACGTAGCCTGCGAAATTTGAAAAATCACCTTAGTTTTCCAACACATCTCGTATGTAAGAATATATCGATTATATCGCTCAATTTGTACAGGAAGTACCGGAAAGGGTACATCTATTTAGATCACTTGCAATACCCAGCAACCATCTAATCTAAATGTTGGGCTAAGGTTTAAACTGTTTCATAGATATTTAAAATACTCGTAGTCTATCAGCTATCCAGCCAGACGAACATCGAAGAATCGAGTTAAAAAGTCATGAAAAATATTTCAAAAGATACTTGATACTTTAGACGCTTCCTCCTGGGATTTACATTTTTAACCACATCAGATTACATGGAGCTTCATTCCTTTAGACGAAGGTATATAAAAGTTTTTCAAATACTTAATATAATAGTACATTATATTATTCTATTGATATTTTTGTCATGCATTCTTATCGATAGAGGTATACTCGTATATAAATGTACTCGTAAAGGGAGTTCCAACAAGAACGCAAGATTTAAATTTGGCGCCATTTGAAGTGTCTTGTTTGACATTTGAACAATTGTTATTGTTTGCTAGTAGAAGGTATGAGGTTAGTAAAAATGGAGCGCTACACGAATGAACAACGCATTCTCATTGTGAAATTGTCTTACCAAAATGGTAAAAGTTTTGCGGCTACAGTTCGCAAATTGCAATCAATTTAGGGTCACAATAATGCTCCAAAAGAATCAACTGTAAAAAGATTAATGGATAACTTTGTCAAAACTGGATCTGCTAGTAATGTAAAGACAACAACGCGCCTTCGACCAGGTCGATCGGCCGAAAATTTCGCAGCTGTACGTGATGATGTCGCTCAAACTCCAACCACCTCAATTCGACACCGAGCTCAGCAAATTGGTGTCTCCAAATCCACTATGCAGCGAATTTTGATGAAAGATTTGCATCTTCATGCATACAAAGTTCAATTGACTCAGGAACTGAAGCCAGCTGACCATGGACAGCGAAGGGAGTTTGTTAATTGGGTATTGGGAAGACAACATGAAAATGCTGATTTTGTCGATAAAAT
This sequence comes from Philornis downsi, assembly GCA_019455685.1. Lineage (NCBI taxonomy): Eukaryota > Metazoa > Arthropoda > Insecta > Diptera > Muscidae > Philornis > Philornis downsi. The sequence continues at coordinate 5,332 of JAHXMU010023056.1, read as the reverse complement.
CATCTTCAGTGACGAGGCCTATTTCCATCTTGATGGCTTCGTCAATAGGCAGAATTGTCGCATTTGGGGTGAGGAAAATCCTCGAGTGATTCACGAGAAGCAAATGTATCCTCAACGTGTCACTGTGTGGTGTGGATTTTGGGCTGGAGGAATCATTGGACGTTTTTTTTTTATGAAAATGAGACATGTCAAGCGCAAACAGTCAATATTGTTCGGTATCGTGAAATGATAACCAGTTTTTTCGTGAATATAGAAATGAATGTGGAGGGCATGTGGTTTCAACAAGACGGCGCCACACGTCATACAGCCAGAGAAACAATTCAATTGCTGCATCAGTCATTTAAATCTTGTGTTCTTGTTGGGACACCTTTGCTGAATATTACCCGCGAAAGGATTTACGTTTCTTGAATATGTACATGATATTTATCTTTTTTATATTTCTTTCCATTAATATTGTAACATAATTGGTTTTAATTAAACATTTATTTAAAACAACATTAAAAATCATTTAAAATATTTATTTAATATTCTTTTCAGTAAAAACAAAAAAGCAAAAAAACGGCTAAATGAAATTAAAAAAATAAATTAAATGCATACAATGATGAGCAACTTTGTTGAATCACAAACGTACATAAATTGTTAAAGAGTGTGCTTGTAAGCTGAAAGAATTTAATCACTTTTAAACAATATAACGAATGGGTTGCTGACATACGACGTTTCAATATTACCGGTAGTGTAGCAACTGCCTAAACAGAAGCGGAAATTGATGGACTGCTAGGAAGAGTATTTTTTTTAATTAATTATTTCTGTACTACGCCATTCATTTTTGCTGAATGTGTGTTTGCAGAAAAACTTTCACTTTGAACTAAGTCATATCCATAAGTACAAAAGAAATACAACATTTGATGCAGCCATGAATGTAATAACCAGTAGGAAGCCTTTGAAGTTCCGGATATATTCGAACCAAATATAACTTAGGAGTTTTTACATCGATTGATCCATGTCCACCTGAACAAACTTCTGTACTTTTTATATAAAACATTCGCCGAAACTAGTTCAAAACCTAGACTTTTTTTTAAAGAATTTTATTAAAGACTTGTGACCAGAATAGTGCCTTGCTAGCCGGGCAGATAGACGTCGCTTAATCAACCGAAAAACTCATAAAACACATTTGGTTAAAAGATATTTGGTAATTTAGATTCAGTACTTCGAGTGTTGCATTTTCAGCTATATAATGATATATACATTCAGTCATGCCGGTGAGGGTTTACAAATTACGAATTTTCATTGGTAAAAACGGCAAAATTTATATTATTACATATAAAAACTCAAATTTTTGTGAATTTGTCCAGCAGGAAAAGATTTATTAATGCAAAGACGATATATAACTTTTGAAAAATTATTTATCAAAAATGTTTCAAAATTGTTGCGATTTTTCTTTAATTTATATATTAGGTGCGCAACTAAGCTTCCGTTATTTGTCAATAGATGGCGCCAGTGCTAGTGCTAGTGAAGTGCTAATGCATTCTGCCATAACCTGAACGTCATGAACCAAACTTAGACATAAGGTAAACACACCGTCTCAGCACAATAGTGATTTTCTTTTGACGTCATATTCTTTTAGTATTCACACAACCAAAAGAATATGGTTCTTTTATAATATAAAAGAATATGACGTCAAAAGAATGTATGAGTACGTATGATTTTGTGCCAAATAATCATCATATGCAGGAAATATTGATTTTCTTCTTTCAATCGAAGAACACGGCGGCTGAATCTCATCGACAGCTTCAAAATGTTTACGGAAATGCTGCTTTAAATGAAACAACGTGTAGAGATTGGTTCTGTCATTTTAAAGACGGTGATTTTGGTGTTGACGACCGTTTGCATGAAGGAAAACGAAAAACCTTCGAAGGCACTGAATTGAAGGTATTGCTTGATGGGAATTCGTGTCAAATGCAAGAGCTTGCTTCAATATTAGCAGTTACCTGTCAAACCATTTCCAAGCAACAGCATGCGGAATAATTCTAAAGCAAGGAACTTGGGTTTCTTATGAGTTAAACCCAAGGGACGTTGATCGTCGTTTTTGCACTTATGAACAACTGCTTCAGCGACAAACAAAGGAAGGAGTTTCTACATCTTGTTGTAACGGGTGATGAAAAGTTGATTCATTACAGCAATTCAAAGAAAAGAAAGTCATGGTGGCTGCCCGGTCATATTTCTACGTCTTCAGTGGCCGTCCACCTTTATGTACTGTAGCCAAAGAACCCAAAGATCGAAAGCGGCTTATTATTCTTGATTTAATACTATGATGAATACCAAATTTTGTTGCAATAGCCGTCACAGATTCGCCGTTATTAAAATGGGGTGTTATTTTTCCCTTTAAATGAACTGAATATTTATTTCGTGCCATTTATTTAGCAAAATAATAAGAAAAATTTACAACAAACTTGTACGACCTTGTAAGCACAGAAACAATTAGTAACTGAATGCAAAATTTTCTTTTTACGCACATAAAATGATCTTTCGAAAAATAACGGTAATTGTTGTTAATAAATTCAATATTGTATAGAAGAAGAAACATTCAAAAGGTTTCGTGCTTTAGTTTTTTTGTCGCTGCATTTTCGTACGTATTAAAATAAGCACATAAAAAAGTAGTTAAACTACTAAGCAACAAAATTTAATTTTTAATAAGTGTAGGTTATATTCTTTCAAATATAGTTTTTTTTTTAAATAGCCATTATTTTTAATGTTATTGTAAAGTTTCTTGACAAACAGAAGTTCGTGCTTTAGTTTTGCCCGATACTGTACATCTGTTTATAACGGTGAGGAATGTAATGAATATGTTGGTATCACATGGTAACCCTACTTGTTGTTCTTATAACATTATTCTTACTACTACTGTTATTTCTTTTGATAAAGCTAGTCTAAGCTGAAACGTCAATCCGTCTTCTATATAATACATATATATAATACAAAAAACCATGCAACTATAAAAGCCCCTATTTTGTTACGACCATATGGCAACCCAGCGCGACACTGAGGGTGGTTGAAATCAGCGGGATACTTGGGCTCTTTTTTCGCCAGCCGCCAACCGGACCACTTCGTTAGCCGTCCTCAACATACGAATAAAACCCGTTATGTCAACCGTAATATTTTCCTCTTTTCCAATACGAAACCCCCTCGTAAGTATACGCATCCCGCTAAGAACCTAAGTTTTTCCATAAAATCTCCAATCTCTCCCAAGGAACCTAAGTTCCAAATTAAATCTTCAGACCAAATCTGACAGATTTACATGCTAGCATTTGCAACGACACTTGCATTTTATATAGGTATATTTTATGGGGCAAATTGCCGATGCATCAATTTAAAATAATCATAATCTTTACTAGTTCAGTTGACCTCTATTAGTATAGCTATCATTTCAGAAAAGACAAATTTAAAAAGCCAACTAACATTTGACTCACCGCAGATAAAATTTTAAGGTAAAAAGTTTTAAAATTTAACTCTAACAGCAGTTTGATTCAATTATATTACAATCTTAATAGTGATGATAATATCCTGCATATGTGTTTAATTGACATTAACTGACAAACTCATTCATAGTTAATCATTTATGAAATACATCTATACAATGCGCTTCTCAGTTGCGATAACAAACAAACGTGCATGATTTTTTCATACAATTTTCCAAACATTTTCAAAGCTGACTACACTGTTCTCCCTCCTTATGAGCTCGATATGGAATATCCCCGTCGTGTCAATAGGAATTCAGTGGGCTCAACGAAATAGTAGAGTGCATAAAACTCATTTAGGACAATTGTAGAAAGAAAAAAAACATAACGGCTCATTGCGAACGTGTCTCAAATGACTGTGTCGTGAAACCACAATGCATCATATGGGCATGGACAGAATAACCTATACGTGACTTTACAACAAAACAGCGATGTTTTCATCAAAACAATTTTTAAGACAGAATATTACGTCAACATTTCACCATACGATAGTGCCTGTATATGATATTCTGATACGAGGGGACTAACCAAATTTTTCTTAGTAGACCTGAAGTACAATGTAGAAAATTTAAAGTGTGCCGCACAAATTGCACTAGAATAAGAAATTAAAATAAGTTTTAATCTTTTTTTATTGAATAGAAAATTTAATTTTATTTTATATAACTAAAGGGTGATTTTTTAATCGTAGTTTTTTTTTAAATTGAACAAGACACTCAAATTTGCATGATATATTAACATTTTTTTTAGGAATCGATAAATTGGTCTTTGCCATTCAATTTTTAAAGATAATTCCATATAAATGTTGTCCGTGGCTCTGTCTCAAAATGTCCATTCGGAAGGTCCAATTTTTTGTCACTTTTTCTAGCATTTCGGCCTGTATCCACGAATAACGCGTGTTATGTTATCCTGTAAGGCTTTAATAGTGTTTGGCTAGTCCACATAGGCTAACGACATAGGCTATAACCCCACAAGAAATAACCAAGAGTCATTAAATCGCAAGATCTTGGGGGCCATTTCACAGGGCCAAATCGAGAGATAACCTGCTCACCAAATTCATCTCTCAACATATCCATCGTTTCACGAGCAGTGCGGCATGTTGCATCGTCCTGTTGAAACCACATGTCAACCAAGTTCAACTCAGCCAATTGGGGCAAAAAAAAAAAAAAATCGCGTATCATGGTTCGATGTCGTTCGGTAGCGTTTCGGTAACGTTTCTTCCACGGTCGTCTTTGAAGAAAAATGGACCGATGATGACACCAGTCCATTAACCGCACCAGACTGTCATTTTTTCCGGATTCATCGGTAATTTATGTATGGCATATGGCTGTTTATCACTCCAGATGCGACAGTTTTGCTTGTGTACGTATCCATTCAGCAAGAAATGAGCCTCATTGCCGAACACAATTTTTCGATAAAACAACGGATTTTCAATGAACTTTTGTAAGGCCGATTCACCAAAAATTAGACGTTGTGGTAGGTCATTCGGCTTTGATTCTTGCTTAAGTTGAATTTTATAGTTTTTCAAACTCAAATCGGCGTGTAAAATTTTCCTTGTAGTAGAGTAACACATGTCCAATCGCAGAGAACGGCGACGAATTGACATTTCACGATCGTCATTAACACTGGTCGCTACGGATGCAATATTTTCTTCGGTGCGCACTCTACGCACGCAAGTCGATGGTTTTATGTTCAACAAAGTAAATTTGGTGCGAAATTTGGAGATACCAGCACGAATTATTGATTCAGCAGTTCGATTATGACGACCATAAAATGGTCGTATCGAGCGATGCACATTTGTCGCAGAGCAGATATTTTGA